>LQNS02278165.1:20769458-20783728 GCA_001587735.2 Parhyale hawaiensis
TTTTGTTCATCTCTCGGCAATGTGTCATTTGAGTTATTCCTGTCCTTTACCTGAAGGACAGGTTCATTAGTAGATTTTGATTCCCGTAAATTTAGAGTGTAATTTCGGTTGGACCATTCCACTAATATATTGCAGTCATTCACGTTTTTTTTTCTCTTCTCCTAAGGCGCCGCGAGGTGTGGGCCAGGCCGAGGAAAACAGTTATAGCATAGTTATTTAGGTAAACGCTGTGGCGACGCTTCCCCGCTACAATGTGAACTGCTATATGATGTCAACTGCTATATGATGTCAACTGCTATATGATGTCAACTGCTATATGATGTCAACTGCTATATGATGTCAACTGCTATATTATGTCAACTGCTATATTATGTCAACTGCTATATGATGATCAACTGCTATATTATGTCAACTGCTATATGATGTCAACTGCTATATGATGTCAACTGCTATATGATGTCAACTGCTATATTATGCCAACTGCTATATGATGTCAACTGCTGTATTATGTCAACTGCTATATGATGATCAACTGCTACATGATGTCAACTGTTATATGATATCAACTGCTATATGATGTCCATTGCTATACGATGTCAACTGCTACATGATGTCAACTGCTATATGATGTCAACTGCTACATGATGTCAACTGTTATATGATGTCAACTGCTATATGATGTCAACTGTTATATGATGTCAACTGTTATATGATGTCAACTGCTATACGATGTTAACTGCTACATGATGTCAACTGCTACATGATGTCAACTGCTATACGATGTCAACTGCTACATGATGTCAACTGCTATGCGATGTCAACTGCTATATGATGTCAACTGCTATATGATGTCAACTGTTATATGATGTCAACTGCTATATGATGTCAATTGCTATACGATGTCAACTGCTATATGATGCCAGCTGCTATTTGATGTCAACTGCTATTTGATGCTAACTACTGGTTGATGCTTACTCTATCTGAGGCCAACTGTAATCTGAGTACGGCTTCAACCCCCTGTTGTCATCCCAGTTGCTGTGGCTGTTGGCTGGTCCGTCGGGCTTTTCTTACATCAATCCAAGTGACGAAACAACCGCGCCCTTGTCAAAGTCAGACCTAGTAAACCATCGAGTTTGTATCACGACAGCGTAGTAATATATTCGATATACAAACAGAACAGTCTGAGAGCGCATACCTCCGCCAAGTAAGGAAACGGTAACAAGAAATTCAAATTGGCTCAGTGTATCAACTCCAAAATCTAACCATTTGTGCCTGATGATAGTATTAATACTACACCAAAAATTTAATCATTTATGTCTTTTAACATGACTAACAACTCCTGTCAATAACTTTGTTAGTAATTGCGCTAATAAGTATAAAATTAAACATAGTGACAAACACACGAACGAACTAACAGATCATCGTAATAATTTGGTCATTTAATCTTCGTGATATACCTAATACCTCAGGTAAATTTCATAAAAATCCGTTGATAACTTTTTGAGTTATGGCATTGAGAAAAATGAGGCAAACAAACGGTTGAACGGATCTTCACCGAAACTTAAAGTTAAACTAACAATCCTTGTAAATTTCGTCAAAATCCATTCATAACTTTTTGGGTCATCTTGGTGACAGACAGAGTGAAGGGCAGAATAACAGATTAAGACACAGACAGACAAACAAACCTGACAAAAATATAACCTCCTTGGCGGAGGTAATTAGCGGAACCAGATAATTTGCTCCAGTACTTGTTCAACAATACCTGTGTAAGTTGCTTAATTAGGTCCAAACAATGATTCCGTTACCTTCCCTTGGGTTATCCAAGTTGCATTTTACAACATTGAATTTTTTAACCTTTTGAAACCTTACTTGCGTTCAGCTAAATTCTTCTAGAGTTATGGAATTTTTCACAACGAGGTCAATTCACCAGACATTCTGCAAAAAAATATGAACATTGCCCAACTCCTTCTTCCTCATTTTGGGTAGACAGAAACAAATATACCAACAAATACACAAGTACTTAATTATATCATCAACGAAAACATTATCACCGCTCTTCGCTTCGCTCACGGGTCATAAACAGGGCAAGCATACAATACATATACGTTAAGTGGTGGTCTACAACCACAAAATATCAGCTTAAATTTATATTTACGAAGATACGGAGCGTAACAAAACATGTGCGTCACGTGCTGTAAGAACATCTTTACTTCTGTGATTGTGCCTGCGAGATCAGCCTCCTCATTACTGAGTGGATTATGCCGTCCATTGAACACCGTGTCTATAGTTAGTGCTCCGTGGGACAAGCGTTACAGCGCCATAACTACCAGAAGAATACTCATGCACTGGTCAATTTGATTTACAAGCAATACTAGTTCATTACAATTGGACAGTTCAATGTTTATTGGCGCACAATGCTTGGTTGCGCCCAGATTATACGTATGCAAACTCAAATAATGACAATTTGTACATATGAAAAACAGAAATAAATTGTACCAAAAAGATTTGAGGCAAATATGAACTTTGGAGCATTAGAGAAACGTACAAGACGATCGGCCACTGTTATCAGAAGTGTAGACCGATGAGCAGGTGAGCAATACTCCAATATAGCCAGGGAAATCGTATAATATCATCCACGGACGACATCTCTATCACCAAACACAGCATTTACTTGCCGCAGCAACCCAATCTAAATGGAAGCACCTGGCACGAGATGCTTAGCATGCGAATCGAACGTAAGCAGGAAAGGCAACACCGAGAACCTCCAGGGAGCTTGACCTCTGAACCAAAAGGTCACCTAAAAATAAAACTAAAATAGTTGTCCGTAGAGACATCTAATTAGTAGCTGTGTTGCCACAAGTAAATGCGAAAAACCGATCGTTTCGGACTATCAGTCCACCATCAGCGGAAAAATTCCTGAAATGAACAATATTATAAAGTGTCAACTCTCTTCAGAGGTGACTGCTGAGGTGAAAGTGTCCGAGTGCGTATTCCGACTGCTTATTTTCTTACTTCATTAATTGTGATGGCTATTAGTAAAGGATAAAATTAGTTATGAAATGAACCGTATATTGAAGAATTGGCTGATCTGCTAGCTTTTGTTGTATAGCTACCGCGTCGAGTACAGCTGTAATGTTGTTTTACTTACGGTACTGTCTATACCTGCGATGCTATACTTTACCCTCTTAGTATTAGGGAGGAGAAAATTGGTGTAACCTTCATACGGTCTTGGGAGGGAAAATGGTTACATAGAAGTCATGCTGAAATATAGCTGCTGTTGCTCGCAGGTCATAGGTAGAAGATTTTTGTTCATAATGGAAAATATGGCTCCAGTTCGTACGAATACCACGGGTCTGAAGGTCTTCCCGAAAAGCAGTGAGTTGGTTCTACCGAATTTTTACAGGTTTCAGCTGGTGTTATAGATTTTGTTTTGCCCTAGAAGCATGGCGCAATAAATTTATACTAACTAGGATTATTTTAATTTCACGTTTCAGCGAAATTATGCCAAACTAATCTGATACGTTGTTAGTAAACGTTATATTGTTCCACATTTCTAAATAATGCGTGAAGGAACTTTTCCCATGATAAAACCATCTTTGAAAAGCTCGAACGTGATGCATCGTGAGAAACAGTTCTAAGTGTGGATTTGATATAGGAAGAAACATCAACTTAAGTACGTACTCCCAATATAGTTTGCATCATTCACGTTTTGACTTTCGAAAGATGATAGCGACAGAGGAAAGAAGGAAAGTGATACTCAATAAAGAAGACAAAGTTATCAACGAATGATTTCAGTATTATGTAAAGATTTAGGAACAGAAAGTGACGACGAGTTACCGACAGCGTGCATGCGTCATAGTCACGGTCGGTGCACTAATACTATAATTAGAACCTAGCTGTAGGTCCGTCAGTAACGCTGTGGCTTATTTATTATCAATTCTCTCAAGCTTAATTTGCTATCGCCGTCCCAATACTGTCAGTAGCCGTACTGATTTCCAGTACGGTGTATAAATTAAGGAGAATGAGAAACGAAAACCGGTGCAAATATTCCTTTTGCTCGTACTTTCTTTTCAATTTATGACAGTACGTTTTTGTTAATAGGTCATTAATAATGATATTTACGTTCATTCTCTCAATATTTAAAATAACTTCAACAAACTTACTCACCTTATTAATCGGCAGTATCTATCTGAAATCACAAAAATGTTTCATTTTTGGAGATGAAACTAACTGTATTACGTACAATATCAATGGACAGTAATTAACAGCGGGAATACAAATTCTAACAGACGATGTCTAATTTCACGTATAGTTAAGTAGGTATATTGCAGCTTGAACTGTCAACTGTTTTTCGTGTAGAGTGAGTTGCAGTGAGGTAAATTCATTTTGAGAGCACAGTATAAATTGACTTATGACCAACTGTAGACTGTCCAGCAGTCGTTTTTACCTAATGTTCCATGTCATATTCTGCTCTAAAATCGAAGTACCTGAGTGCTTATCTAATTAGCAGCCCCGAAGTTCATTCCATCAGAAAGGTACCCATAGAGCTATGCGTGTATTGTAGATATGATGGCATGAATTATATTAATATGTAATTATGCATAGCAAGGACGATATACAGAGCCCTATATGATTACTAATGTTATGAGTATAAAGCACGTTATTGTTATATCTTCGGATAACAATTTTTTTCAAGAAAATGATGCTTTTCTTGAACGGTAAATCTATACCCGATCATTGATTTGCTGTCAATCATTGGAGACCCGGGAAGGCAACGGCAGCTGACTGTGCTGCAGAGCAAGCTTTGCTGCAAATGGGGATCGAAGTACACAGCCATGAGCAGAGGTCGTATATTGTATTACTACCTGACATTATTCCACTTTTGTTAACAGCAGAAATGGCTAATTGTGATAACTATTAGCCTGCGCCATCATCATGTGACGTGATCGAGAAACTTTGTTGGTGCTGCTGCGGTGAAACGTCGGTTTTCTTCTCTATTATCTACTCTTTAAGGAACCTCTCTAAGGAAATAAATCAGTTTGCCTGTACTTTAAGCTTGGATGTTATACGCTGGGTGTTTGCCAATCTCCCTCATCGGCCGAGATAGTCGAGTGTGCTCAACTTTAACTTGTCTGGAACTTCAGGTGGGGGTCTTCTATTGATAACCTTAAATTGGCATCAACCAATAAATGCAAATCGATTACGCTTGGGCATTACCGAACTTTTGACCGTTTTAACCGTAATCAGTGTTCCATTTCCTCCTAAAACTAGAGCCAAAGAAAGGTCCACGACTGAAGCTCAGCAGAAGTTGAAGTTAGGCGTGTTAGATTATCTCGCTCTTAGGGCGCATGTCGCATACAAGCCCTGTAGAAGCCACTGTTTCTACACCAGATATATGTCAATCAATCTTACTTTCATACTCAATACGTGCTGAGTATGAAAGTTCATTTAGTGTGTAGATTATAGTTGACTGGAATGGTTCAGATGAGACTTGATTGGATTTGTCCGTTGACCTCCCTTTAGTGAACCTCATGGTGTATATTTTAACGTGATAAGTTCAGTAGCCAGATGGGATTAAAATGAGACTACTATTTGCTAGTATTTAGTGATAGCTTTCAGTTCTTAATTCTATTAATATTCACTCGATATAATTAACAGTTTGTTTGTAGGAATGGTTAGAAATGTTAAAAGACACAAACGACCGAATTTTTGTGATGATGACCTCGTCCGCTTAAGTGTTTTTAACTAAATATATTTGTCAAAATGTTTGTCAGAATCATAACTCATGAAGTTAGGAACGGATATTCATGAAATATGCATGAATTGTTAAAACTCTCCGAAAACATACAGGACCAGATATTGATGATGGCCGACTTGCTCGTTTGTCAAAATGACGACGGATCTTTAAGAAATACAGAAGCTGTCATTGCAGTCAAGAGGCTTAAATGACTGAAGTTTGGTGATAATAAAGGGGAAATCGTAATTTAAGGACCAAATTTGAACTTTTCGTTAGCATTGCCTTGCTTGTCGGAGGTATGCGCTCTCAGAGTGCTCTAGTTACTAATGATAAAGGCCATTTGATATTATGTTTGCTCTATTGGTATATCAAAAGATAAAATGTTTCAAATTTTGATCGGTAATTTTGGATACAAGTGTATAAGTACCGTATATTACCTGATCGTAAGAACAGTAGTTACTTTCAATATTCTTTGTTTAACTGCCAATTCAACATACTACGTTATGTTTCTAATCGTTGAAAATAAATGACATCCAGGTTCCATGTATTTAATAACGTAAAATAATACTTCTTCTGGACGACGAATTTTATTTTAACCAAGCTTTCGACATTCGCTGAGAACGTCGAAAGCTTGGTTAAAATAAAATTCGTCGTCCAGAAGAAGTATTATTTTACGTTATTAAATACTACGTTATGTGTAAATCTATATAAGTACAATGTTTGAAATCATTAGGCATCTTAGCGTGTTAACGGTAACGAAGTGCTTTCGAATGAACCTATCTATCCAATGAATGAGGGCAACTTCTGCCTGGGCATTCTGAAGCAATATGAACTGGATCTGCTGAAATGTAAGCAAAATGCGGCCATGTCGTAAAGTGGCCATCATTTTACCATCCTAAATTATTAGACAAGAGTCGCCGAGATGTGCTACTAAAATCGTTACAAAAGTTATACGGCATTAAATGAGAGGGAAACCACTGTCTCAGAGTTTTTAAAGAAAAAGGGCGACAAGGGAAATATCAGAGATGCCGGTAAGAGATTAACGAACTGTTACTAGATCTGTCGACTGTTTTTTTTTTTTTTTTAATTCCAGAAAAAATATTTCGATAATATGTGGGAGTTGTCAAGTACCCGCGACTGACTAGTCAAGAAGAGGTTTAAGCGCTCTTGAGGGAAACTATTTGGAAATCTACCTGGTGCCGGTTCAAGAATGAGGCAGGCAAGACCATAAAACCTTTTATAAGGGCTCCTCGATCTGAAGGATGTCCAAAAGGAAATAGAGGATAATGAGCAGCTGATAAAACGAAGACATATATTTTCGAAAATCGTCTTTCTGATGAATGTCGTGCTACCCGACAAGGAACAGAGGATTTGTTACGGATAGTGGAAATCATCCTCATCGTTTGAGACGCTAGCAAGCGGGAGGCGAAGTCATGAACTGAGCTAGCGCAATAATTGGAGGTAAGTTTTTAGTTTCCTCGAAAGTTTCTGACTAAATTAAGAGAAGATCTATGCAATACTCTGATATTGCTGATTTAGAGGACAATTTAGAGGCATGGTTGAAAAAACAAAAACGTTCACTAAGGAGAACGCTGACAGCTAAGAAATCTGTGAAATACTTACTACTTTTAGACACCGTGAACAACCTGCTCAGCTTATTTCAACCTAATCAAAATTCTTTGTTGCTTTCTGAAGGAGATATGGAAGATGGACAGCAATTTTCCGTTTCAGAAATTGTTCCGGAATATATTGCAGTTGCTGCTAGAAATATATAGAACGTCGAGATGAAATAAACGTACAATCGTGTCGAGGAAGTTTTATTCGTGCAATGGATTATGCTTCCACCCATCATTGGGAACTTTATGACGTCCTATTTACTCTACAATTTGAATTTGGATATTATCACGTCATTATGAAATCTGCTATGTTTATATTTGTCGCTTAGAAATGTTTATGACATAAAATAAATGTTTGTTCTCGCATAATAAGCAATTTTAGTGGACCGGACGGAATTATTTAAAATAACAAAAAAAGATGCTTATGAACTAAAATTGTTCTTATTACTGCGCGTATGAGTGATTGAGATTTGCTTATAACAGTGCAGAATTATTGCTGTTTGGGTGTTATTGTCCTTCATCTGAATGAATATATTTGGATTCGAGCTAATGAAAACCTGTTGTATTTGAGCAAAAGCACCCAAATTATTTGACACGCGGTGTTCACAGCAATATATTTTCATGTCGGCACATACTCAGTCAGAGATCGTAAAACAGTAAATATTTTATTTTATTTATATCGTTAGTTGCCTGAACAATTTAACTAAATAGCAATGCAGGTAAATAATTTGAAACCTGCAGGGGTTCACTAGTCATGAATTGGCTGCACTATGATGCTCAGATTTACAGAAATATTTGGTCCATCAGCACACGATCAAGTTTAAGCTATAACAGGGTTACAGTATTCATTGTGTTCATCAATAATGTGACCATTTGGAATAAAAATCTCAGACCATTAACAACTAATACCTGCACCATACCACAGCTGAGTTTGTACGTGGTAAAGCCAATACAGAGCTAGAGAAATATTTGTTAGAAGTCAAAGACAGATACAACAACAGTCCTCTCTGACGCTCTGCAATAAGAGTCTGACAGGCACCGAGCCTCCAGCGAATATTACTAGCGGGTGCCCACGTAGAGCTCCTCGCTGTCGTCCATACAGCGCCGCAATACGGACCGTTGCGATAGCCAATGATAGACTTCCATTCCGTTGCACGGATGCTTTCAACTCTCTCATAAATAGCATTGCATATTGAGATAGGCTTCCGGTTCAATGTCTTATGTTTATGGACTTCAGTTAATTGCTCCTTTCAACTAGCGACCAGCATCACATATTCAGTAGAAAGCATAAGCAAATGTGACCATCACCGAATCCTTCGATACACGGCCAGGCACTTCGATGTGCTGCCTCACACACGTGCAATCCGTTGCTCTGATCTCGCGAATTTGGCAGTAGCGAAACTTTATAGAATTTATAGCTTGAAAATGTTGCATAATTCATGGGAGAGAAGCGGCTACAAAGGCAGCAAGCAGAGACGTAAAGCGCTTTTCGCTTTTGAGCGCAACAGCGGCGCTGCATCCGTGACCTCAATGACTGCCCGTACTGCGTGAAGCCTTTGAGTCAAAAAGTGCAGTATTTTACGGACTTGTATATGCAGTTGTACAACTTAAAAAGCACCTTAATTTCTGCCCAAGCGAATCTGAAATAAAAAATGAATTGATGCTAGCGAGGGTCCTCTTTTCAAAACAAGTTAGAAGAAAAACTGCTAACGCGGAGTACTATAAAATTATACTGAACTGATTCGAGTAGGTTAAAATTATGAATTTTGCCTTGGTGCTGTGAGGTTCATAAGTTAACTATAATCTTAACTACACAAACTGCTAGCTAACCCTACTGTAAGCGGTTACGTGCACTGTAGAGATAAGTCGTTGTTATTCCTCCCGCTAATCGTAAACTGTGACTTTCAGAAGTGCAGCTGCGTCCTCCTCCCCCCCCTCCCACACACACGTCTGGTAGCATATATAAAAAACCTGGAACTTTTGTTGGTAAATACGCAGTTGTATTTACAATGATACAAAACAAAACATTCGGACGCTGAGGAGTACAGTAGGCATGGAGCCGAAACGACTGATGTGTTACTCTACCTTTAGTTAGACAGTGAGAAACTTCAATCTCTCACGACCTCTTGTGACGAATGAGAAACACTGATATTTCTCCAACAAAGATCTCCAGAGTACCACAGTCACACAAATATAGACGCTTGTATCATTGCATTGCATCTCAAACGCGCGTCCGGGTGCACTCTACAGTAGGCCTTATGCCAAGGCCACACTTGCATTAATTCTCATAATTTAAAGTGAGGATGGGCAGCTCGTACGTTGTCCTGATAAATACAGTAATTAAAGTAGGTAGTATAGATACAGTAACGTGAGCAATGTGCTAGCCACACATCCTCCCATCTAGTTGTGAGTCTGACCGCAAGTGTAGCATCGGCATTAGGAGCCGTCAACAGGTGCGCCCTGTGGTATCGCTCAGATGTGATCCTGCAAGATGCTATCCGAGAGTTCCCGGAATATAGTTTTCAATAACATTGCACCACCGTCACCCTTAGAATAATCCATTAGGAAGAACTTACATCGTTCCAAGTGTTTTCTCTTATTCTCTTTGCACTGAAAGGTCCCTGATATCCATTTTTATAGAGGCTCTTAAGTGTGACTTGGTGTTCCGGTTAAATCCTCAATAATTATTGAGCCTATGCCCGTTCCCGCTTCATTACGGTCACTGCAGGCGATGAGCCCTGGTGTGACGATGCCTGTAGTAGGGCGTATCAGTTGAAGCGGAAGGCCCTACTAGCCGGTTTTCTGTTGGCTTTCGGCGTTTCAGGGAACTGCAGCATCGGACTAGTGCTTCTTTTGAGGAAGCTGAGAGGGAGCATAATTTGAGATCCAGAGAGTTGTTAGGTTCGTCTGTTATATGTAAGTGGTGGTCCAACTTTGAGAGCTCTGTGCTCGGTGCGAGCTCTTCTGTCCCCTCTTTCATTGGTGCTGGTGGTGAGCTTGTAGCGTACCCTGCGACCAAGGCGGACCTATTGTTGCGCTACTTTGATGGGAAGCAGAGTCGGGACCGGGTGCACAGTCCCTTAGCGTGTGATCCAGAGCCGGGGCTTTCCGGTTTTCCTTTCGGATCTTCTGAAATGCGTCGGCTTCTTCTTGACGTGGACCCCTTTTGAGGGATCTGATCCCTCGGGTATGTTTCCTCTCTTTCTTCGGACTGTGGCTGATGTGCTCGCAGCCCCATGGGCTTCTGTGTTCCGTCGGATGCTACGCCTGGATTTTTTTCCAGAATGTTGGCGTGTCGCTCATGTGGCGCCTGTTTCGAAGGGCTCTATCTCATCTCGAACTTTCGACTATAGAGTATAGACCCATCTCGATCGCACCAGTTTTGTCGAAAGTTTATGATAGGTTGGTTGCGTCGAGGTTGGGTCGCTTTCTTGAGAAGTAGGGTGTCCTTCCCCAACACAGTATGGTTTTCTGAAAGGCTTGAGAACTTGTGATTACCTGCTTCACATTTCTCATGTGTTGCAGTTGGCTCTTGATGAGGGTCATGAGGAAAGGTTGGGACCTACAGCTTGACTCCAGCGCTACTTCTGATCGCGTGAATCATTTTGGGCTGCTCAATGAACTAAGATTGATGGGTATTGGTCGTTCAGTTTTAAAGGTAATTAGTCAGTTTTAATCTGACAGACGTAAATGTCACAGGAGTGAGATCTTCCACGTAGTTTCTGGTGTCCCACAAGGTAGTGTTCTGTGCCCTTTGTTGTTCATCGTATCTACTGCAGACCTTTTTGATTTTGTTAATAATGCACTTGTTGGATACCCTGATGATGTTACTTTCCTGACTGCTTGCGATAAGCCTAATGATAGGTTGGAGGTTTCAGAAACCATTCAGTGTGATTTGGAAGTGATTGATTCCTGGTGTTCTAGTTGAGGGATGAGGCAAAATACGGGCAAGACTAAGACCATGCTCTTTTCTAGGTCACGTACAGTGAGACCTCCTTTTCCTGCGCTCATACTTGATTGTACAGTATGTAACTTCCTGTGGTTGATGAATTGGTAATCTTCGGTGTCAATTTCGATCCAGGGTTGACGTTTGATCCCCAATTCGTTCGGTTGCTTCACATTCATCCGAGAAAATTGATCTTATGAGACGTGCTTAGAGGGTGTTTGGCTCGGTAGAGTTGACACGTCGCTGCTTCAATTGGTATTTCCTCCCTCTTCTGGAATACTGCTACGTTGTATGGGATTTTGCTGCTGATTGTCATCTCTGTTTACTTGACAGAGTGGTTGGTCGATGTGCGTTCGAGCTGGATGGTGTTGTGTCTTGTGATCTTGCACATCGTCGCAGAGTTTGTGGGGTCTGCTCACTGTATAGAATATATAATTGCCCTAGTAATCCACTGTCTGATTTTCTTCCGGAGCCATTTGTTCGAGTGAGGAATAGTCGACGTACTGGTGCTCTTCATGAGTTTGCCTTGGAACCGTTTTGATGATAAACGGGCCAGTATTCTCGTCCGTTTTTTTTTTTCACTGTGGATGGATCTCTGGAATGGTCTTGATGGCTCTATCTTTGCTGGTGCTGGTATTGGCAGCCTTAAATGATCTGTACACAGAACTATTCTGTGATCTCGGATCTTCTCATTCTTCTTCTTTCTCCATTCGCTGGGCTGGTTGCGTGGGGGCTTGCCAACCTCATGGAGTTTCTCTTTTCCTACGTGGCCAGTCTAATGTGCTTTAGTAATAATACTTGTGTCAAACTTTGCCGCCTTCCAAGTTCATTTTCATTTTGAGGAATATGAACCGGTCATACGATGCCAGATGCAGGCAAGAACACTTGGGAGCTACAGAGTTACATTGAGTGGTTCGTACGCAATAAATAAACCTGGCTCAGGTCCGTTCCTTAAAGTGACTTGTTTCTCTATAGATAGCGGCAATATTTTCACACTCTAGTTTAGCAGTTATCACACTTTTGTATTCTACAATACGACAAATGATAATAGCCTGGTAAGAAAAATAACTTTTTCAATTTATTTCAATAAAGTTTTAAAGTTGTTTGCCGACAATCTGACACGTTACGATAACTTTATTGTGTTAGTTTACATTTTATATTACATCATTGTTCGGTTTTATTCCCGCTTTTTCTGTGTTCAGGGTGACTGGTGAAAAAAGCTTTTAACATAACAATAATGGGCTGATAAAAAAACCATAATAACGATACAAGAGCAGTTATAGTCAAGGAATTTGCTAAAGGTATTTCTCCTTCCATCATTATCGAAAAACATACATCGTCATGTCGACACTATGAAAAAATTCCAGAAAGATCCATCACCTAGGAAGAAACAATCAGATGCCTGCATTTTCAAAGCTGTCACAGAAAGGGATTTGAAAACTATGTGTCGACAGCCTTGTAGATGACCTGGGCAATCTAGCATATCCAATTTTACCGTAGCTGGTCGTCCTGCAGTACCGAAATGTACAAGGAATGAAATTTTTGGGACCACACCTTCCATGAAAGTCCAGCTGAAAATGTTCCCTTCCCACGCTAAGAAACAAAGTTTGAGATCTATGACATATTTGATGATGGACGGGAATCTCGTTCTTTTCACTGCTAAAACATGGTAACCTTTGATGAACCTGACTGTTGAGTGAAGGGTTGGATATATTTTGAAACGAGTGCTACCATCTTTTGAGGCGTCAACAACAGGGTGGGGGAGTCATGATATGAGCTGACATCATCAGGAGTAGAGCTGCTAGTTTTATCCAAGAAGCAAAGAAAGAAAGAAAGAAAGAAAGAAAGAAAGAAAAATCATATATTTCTCCCCGTAAGAAGGTTTTCATACAATAATACTATTACAATACTTGTTCTGTAAACTAGTGTAAATCGTTATCGCAATGAGCCTTACGGATTTCGGAGCAAACTTATAGCACTATTCTACTTCACAATCTATATTTTGTACAACGCTCTATGTCTATGGTAGCAACAGGTTCACACATTGGTATATTGTGACTCAACTAACACATATTAATTTCAAATTCAATTCAAATTCAAAAACATTAATTTCTCCCCATAGGAAAGTGTTCATGTAATAATAGTTCTATTACAATACATGTGCTGTACACTAGTGTAAAATTTATTTATAGTGATCGTTAGGTAGCACCATTGCGGAGCCAGTCCACTCACCCCGTCCGACAGGTGATGGCACCGAGCAATGCAGATTAGGTTGTGATTTTATAGCTGTAATATTGCTAAGAAATGCATGTACACAAAAATTTTTAAGGTAAGCTGCAACATAACAATCCAAGAGAGAGTGTAACTGGAGGATTCATTGGACTAATATAAAACTTAGCTGTCACAGCATGTAGCCAATTTACATCATATCGGCGAATCGAAGTATTGAGTGTGGGACCTCAGGCTTTTTAGGTTGGGTTCTTATAATCCTTACCAACAAAATAAGCAGCGTTATATTCTGTAAGCTAGAGAAACCACAGTAACAGTTATTGCTTGAACTTTCCGTACGTGATGACAACATTTTATAATGTTTTGTGTGTGGGTGCAGCACAAGTAGCTGGCTAGGCAGGGACGTGAGACTGAATGAACTCAGCCGAAAAATACGGCGATATACTTAAATATGCTTTGTAATGAGCACTGTGAACTGAATATGAAGTGTATATAAGGCTTCAGTTGAAAACAGAAGTTAAATCAGGTCACCATACCAGCCCAAGTTTTTCCACTAGTGCTGTGAAAGTTTTCACCAAAGTGTCATTCTCTATAGTTCATTTTTATTGCTCAATTATTAGTCAATCAATCAATCAATCAATCAACTTTATTAGGTACTCACAGGGGTGGTACAATAGTTATATTAAACATAGCTTATCACTAGACTTAAATTAAATACAGAGAGCGCTTGATATCATTAGTA
>LQNS02278165.1:20785449-20802371 GCA_001587735.2 Parhyale hawaiensis
TTTCTTTCTTTATGAGGTACAGTGCCAAAAACACGGCGTCCGGACTCAACAATAGCAGTTTGTATATCTGACAAAAGATTGCATAGTCCCGCTTCAGTGGCTACATCAACTTCATTGACAGTTTAGTGTATAATCTCTTACTTAATTTATGCACTTGAAAGATGAAATTCGCATTGTACGAGAATTTTTTTTTCCGTAACATTTCTTAAAATACTAATATGCTGCTTAGCCATAGATTCATCGATGTGATGCTTTGACGACGTCTCCTGCTGATGCTAGTGTCTCATTAGTCTTTCCGTTACGCTCTTGGCTTCCTGGTCCTTTCAGAGTTTTCGATTGCGTGAAGATGACATCTGTTGCCTATTGCCCAGTCTTCGTCGGCAGCGCCGGTAATTATCAGCGTACCCAAAATTTTATGAACTATTTATTATCAATGGGTGACCGATTAAAAAATTTTTCAACGGCATGCCACCGGAAATATTTTGAAAGACACCCTTCAAATACAATGGTAGATTTCTCCTCCACAATCACCCATAATATATGCAATCATCGCTGATTTCCCTCTTAATTAAGTTTTCATTTTTCAGCATATGACTGTTTTGTATAGGTGTACACATCGGTCGTCAAAAGGGGCGGCCTTGATAACTTACCTCATTTCAATAATGAGACAAACCCTTACAAATATAATATTGCCCAACTTCCTTCCATAATCGACCAAAATGCTGTTGTATGACGATTAGTTTGAATGCGAAATATCTGATAATGCTTTTTATAGTATACAGGCAAAGTTGCTAATTCATATGTCAGTGGTACGTTTTAACCTTATAAATTAGGTGATAAATCGCACGTATTAGCTTCTTCCGTTACTCAGATAAGTAACATTTTTACAGTTTTTTTTGTAAACCAAAAACAGAGATTGACATTTTACTGGAAATTATTTTAGAACTCATTTTAATTCTTAAGAAGGAGCTTAAACATATTCAGATGATGGGGTTTATTATAATTGATATGTAGTGCTACGTTTAAATGAAGCTAAATAACTTTTTTCGAAAGTGGTAAGTATATGGCAGGGTAAGCTAAAATTACCAAGAAAAAATGCTCTGTTTTTATTGAAAACAAGGATTTGCAGGCTTGACTACTTTATATGAAACGTAAATATGATGAAGAAAATATAGCAATATATCGCAACATGTTAATGTTAAGCAAATAAAGGTGCTCTCACTGCTAAATAATGAAGCATTTTCAGGAATATAAGCACTGAAGTAAGTAAAAATAATTAAACGTATGAATTGAGAGTAAAACTATGAAATAGCTTTTAGTAAAACTAACTTTCGTATGAAATAGGTAGCGTATGAAATAAAATCGTATGAATTACCAGCTTTACATCTACTTGTTTGGTGTATTTTCAGTTTTTTCTTTGCTGCCATTGAATCGTAAAACATGGACGATAGCTTTGCATGAATGGACGGTAATCATCTGATAATTTTTGTATCTTCTTTTCTAATTTTATCAACGCTTTGCAAATTTAGAGTTGTTATCTATTATTATCGATTACCGTTCGTGCCCCTTGTTAATCAGTATTGCAATCATTGATCTAATATAAACATTTATTCATGAGCTCAATTAAGTTATACTTGCAAGGTTTTATCAACAGAATATCCCCATTAGCTCCATATAAAATGATAGTTAATTTGCAGTTTATTTAGGCTTACGTTCCCTTACATTACATTATGGACAAAATATCGCTGTTCTCAAAGAAAGGTCGCCTATAATTAAGGGCAACGTCTGAAGCAAAATTAGGCCTATACTCGCCTATATAAGGTTGGCTTTTCAGCTGAAAGCGACGAAGACGCCGCCCATGTTATTGGCGAGAAAAATGGGCACATCCCGACGATACAGAGCCGCTAATTAGAGGCGATTTAATCGTTTAGACGCCTATTAATGGAGATAATTATCGACGCTACCGGTAGTTATCGGGGTGCAATCTCCTGAAAGAATCTTTAGCACCTTGGTCGACATGAGGTTTCGTTTACAAACAGGACAACGCTCCCTTGAAGCTGCTTATGCTACTCAAATAATTGTGACTTCTTTTTCAATCATTCAGAATTAAAAGTTGATGATCTACTAAAATTCGATTGGAAATTTGAGGATATCATCGAACTACGAGTCTATAACAGTCTTCAATATTTGACCAACATACTCTTAAGGAAAACTAACTATTACGAGCTGCAGCAAGGGCTATCCCATGAATACCTCTTCAGAAATGGTACTGATTCCATGTACGAAACTTTTTGATTCCATGACTACACGGCGCTCAAGTACGTACATAATGATTAATGAAGTTGGTCTTTTAACTAGTGCGCTTGTGACTTTGCAACTATTTTCTAAATATTCTCTGAATTGATCTTTATTTTGTGCGTTTATTCATTCTTTGCGCTTCAGAGGTAGAGAATTGGTTCATTGAAAATCTGTTAAGAACAGTCAATCAAAACGTAATGGTTTCCATAATATATTGAATACATAACTTCAAGTATTAACTTCAACTTTGTGCATTGGTCTTAGGGATATTTTCATAATTTTCTCTGTTCAATCATGTGTGTAATGTTTTCCTTCGTAGTTTGCTATCTTCTGTATTAAATTGTGATTTTTGAAAATTTGCTATCATGTATGTAGCTTACATTTTAAAACATTTCTCTACTTCAGCACTGCATGATGCTGTATTTCCAGAAATCTGGAATGTTCGCAGTTTAGAGGTAGAACGTTTTCTGGCATAAGACCATCACCCGCGGTAAGGCCAGCTAACTCTAGAGTATATAATACATATATTTTTGCATTTTTCATACATCAGCTAACCCACCTAGCTGCCTGAAAAAGATTGTGATGATGGTTCAACTCCTGCTTCTTTTTGGGTGGATAAAGAAACAAACATACAACCTTAAGGGGGTCAACTCAAAGATTTTGTTCAAAATTATATATATATATTTTTTTTTGCTGAAAAAGAGTTCTTAGGTAGTGGAAAAGTGTGTTCCAAATTATTAGGGAGTTACGATCACTGTAACACCCCAAAAAGGGGTCCAAGGGGGGAGGGCGTGGGGGTCAATATTGTCGATTATGGACCGATTGTTTTGAAATTGGCACAGTAGCTATATGTGTGTATTTTTGAAAAAGAATCACATTTGCTCCCACAACTTTTTTTTTTATTTAGACCTTAGTTTTTCAGATATAATCTCATTGAGTACTCTATTTTTATATTTCCAATGCAAGTATACATATACAGTTAATATTTCCCAATATCTCAAATACTGAGGCCTAAATATAAGTTGTATGAGCTGAATGTGTTTCGTTTTCATATGTACATATTGTAAGCAAATTTCAGACCACTCGGCCCACAAATAAAAAATTAAAAATCTGTTTTGGGTACTCAAATAATAAATTATAAATAATTACAATATAGTAATTTAAATGTAAAGATAAAAACTAAGCATTCATATCATTGTTTGTTTACAGTGTAAAAAAGTGTATTATATGACATTTCAAACAATATTTCACGTTTTTTGCCTACCCTGTAAAATGTAATTTTTCCACCTAAAAAAGAATGGAAGTTAATGTGTTTTCATGCTAAGAAAAAACAAAGACAGTTTTGGAATCCATGAAGGATTTGTGACAAACCTAATGTTGAGATATTTCCAATTTTTACATTCAAATTTTTTACCACTGCTCAAAACCGAAATTTTTTTAATGAATATTTTAGCTAGTGATGGAGAATTGCGTATCAAAAGAAAATGAAAAGTTAAATCAGAAATCCGGCTACACTAGTTCTTTTTAAATGTTTCAAGAATTCCAAAACTTTCTTAGGTTTTATTCTAGCATAAAATCTCATAGGCTTTTATTCATTTGAAATATATGTAAAAATAAACAAAAATACCTCTGTGTCCCCATTTGCTCAAAAACTAAGGCCAAACTTGAAAAAGTTACATGAGCAAAACGTGTTCTCTTTTTTTAAATTACAAATACTGTGCAAATTTCAGAACAATCGGTCCACAAAAAGAACGTTTTGAAAAATCTGAGTTGACCCCCTTAAACGATAACTGCATCACTACTCTTCGCTTAGCTCACGGGTGATAATTAGAGTTTTAGTTTCCGTTTCCCATTTTTTTCATAACTATATATTCCGAAGATTTGCTCACTATCGCTATTCCATAAGTTATTAGACTGTTTGCGTCAGTCACGGTTGAATTTATTAGTGAGCACTCCACAGATAAAATCAAAGAATGAGGCCACTACTTCCCTTGGAAAATGAGAAGTGATGTCATTTTCTTTTTAAGATTTACTCAACTATATGAAACTCGTGGTAAGTGTACATTCAATGATACATTGCCGTCCATCCAAAAATTTTCTCACGATGGTTACAAAAGAACTGAACTGTGAGTCGACGTCTCCTTATGGGACTTCACTGTTGTCGCACCTGAGTAGAGAGAGAGAGGAACTCTCAAAGCTTAACGCATTATAAGGAGTCACTTGAGGTAGTTTAGTCATTCTCATAATGAAATCTGTGCTAAGTAGGCTTTATTATAACTCCGCTACATTCTCCAGAAGTTGGGCGCGCCTGGCCTGCCTCTAATAAGGTTTCTAGTGGATTACTGCTGGAATTGCGCGGGGCTCAGTTACTCATTATCAGGAGATCCTGATTACTCTGAAGCTGCGACTAGGCCGGGGCACGGCTGTTGCGTTGCAAAGCCGTTGCGGCTGAAGCATATGCTGCTGCAGGAAGTTACTGTATGAATAAAGTAATGGATGATCCAATAAAATTATTTTTCAACGAAGAGTGAACAGTATGTGTAGTCACTATTATATATTACAAGCTGTAGCAGAATATCTTTTAAGATTGTTAGTCTAACTGTATTTATTTTCATTCAGCAAATTTTATTTCGTTATATATTACATTTAACATATTACAACTAGCTGAAATGACCCAAACTTCCACCAAAAGACGTCTGATTGCATGAGATAGCTCGTGCATGGGCAGGGACTAGTTTTCAGTAACTAGTCTACTGATATCACACGTTGGAGTTTTAAAGGTTGTACCTATCAATAGGAGCTTCCAGTCTAATCTCTTCGAGTTTATCAGTAAATTAACTCTAACGTACAATGCCGTGCGAGTTGTGTAGCTATTTCCCTGTCTATCAGTAGGCGTGTCCATTAGCAAGGTCAGTGCCCCCGGCTGCTCCACATTTTATTATTATCAACAGAACTGTGTAGGTGACCATAATAATTTTGTAGCACCCGTCGCGGAAAATTGTTAATTCAGCAATTGCACATTTCACAAAATTTACATGTCCTAAGTTGCATCCGCGCATTAATTATTATTTGTAAATGACTTCGTAGTAAGTAAAGATTATAACCATGCAGCTGACTGGTGATCCTTAAATTTCTCAGTGATAAACTGCACTTGAATTTAAATGTTAAATAACTGCAGGCGCACTATACATACACGGACTGTTGAAAGATTTGTTACAATATTATTAAATCTAATATTGGAAGGAAATAGTGCAATGAAAAATAGACACTGCTACACACCTTAATTTATTCTTGTTAAGTAAAGCATCGTGTTATATAAGCCTAACATATTACTGAGGAACCATGCAACGGATCCTTATTAGTAGAGACCGGATTGAAGGGCATAATTTTGAAAGGGCATTAAAGGCATAAAAACAATATGCCTCTAAGAATACTGGCGTAAAAATATGCCTCTAAGAATACTGGCGTAAAAATATGCCTCTATGGATAAGAGCATAAAAAATATACCTTTAGACAATAAATGCATCTAGGCATATACGTCAATGAAACAATGACTGCACACTTCGATTCCTTGTTCGTTTCGCTCCAGTTCTTAATACGTCTCCTTGCTATTAACAACTTTCCTTATCTTCAGTAAAATTACTACCTAACTATACCTAAGAAAGTGAAAACTGCCAAAGAAGTGGTTGATTCTTGAGGTACTGATTCTGGAAGAGTTTTTATTAAGGATGGTGACAAACTAAAGATTACTTCCAGAAATAAATTTGTGATGGTGAACTCAAGACATAAAAGGTAAAGAAAATGTGCATATACCTAATTATAGATGAGTGCCCAATCGTTAATAATGTTTTGTTTTCCATAAATAGTGCACCGTTTGTGGGAAAAAAGAATATAGATTGAACCGATACATCGAGTCTCCTTATGAAAATGTCATTAAGGCACTCAGTGAAGCCATCAAAGGGAAGAGAATTTGGGTATCCATCGACGAAACCACAGATACCAAGGGGCGTGCTATTGCCACCTATGGTAATTGTTGGAGTCCTCAGGTAGACGTAACCAGGGAAATTTTTCCTTTTAACCTCGGCAGTCGTTGAGCATACAAACGACACTACGATTGTCCAACTCATCAATTCTTCGATGTAACCCAGTTAACAATTTGACGTTGATTCTACGGAGATATCAGGTTGTTTGAGACCTGAAACAACGTGCTGACAACGTTGTGGCAACTTCCACAGCTACTTGACAATGTCAATTCAAAGTAGATAACGTTGATATCACGTCGTATCACAACGTACTAAGGGACCGCCCAGTGCAAGGTGCTAAGGAAGTGCCCAGCACGTTGTTAGCACGTTGTGATACGAGGCGCTATCAACGTTGTCTGGAGTCCACAAATCAACGTGCATAACACGTCGAGCCACGGCTCACCACGTTGATCCTACGTCGTTTGTTGGCGGGGAATTACCATGGCCCCATGACATCTCGTACGACTGCCCTGCTCTTCACAAAAGATGCAACTCCGTACATTAAGAACGCTGCACGGTCCCTGACGGTTCTGTATCCCAACATAATACATGTAACCTGTTTGGCCAATGGACTCCACAGGTTTCCGAGGTCAGGCGTCTTCTTTTTTGGAAGAAATTTTCACGTTTCTAATGGCCTCAACGAGTTGGGTGTTAAGAAACAGAGTAGAAGCTTAATAATTAGTCCTCACGCTTGGTTAGTTGAGTTAGAAGAAAAGTAAATAATTAGATGGCATTAGAAGCCGATTTAATTAATGCGGAAACGCTACACATCTCAACCGCAAGATTTACGAGTAAGACACAGGGTTTACGTTTCCTAGGTTTCCTAGGTTTCCTAGGACACACATACACCAACTGGCTAAAGAGAAGTTAGTGCAGCTGCAGCCGACGACTGGTCGCTAAGAACTATGGCGCCGAAACGGAAGGTTCATCGACCAGCCACTCCCCTGCCCTTGAGCAGGTACCTCGCGATAGCTAAGCACACGAGCAAATGCACTGCTTAAACGAGCCGAGTGCCTTGGGAAAGACTGCTCCTGGTGTGGGGATCGATCCCGGATACCTCGACACAACTTTGCAGCGCGCAATGTCTGCAGCTACCGTGGGTAGCTACCGGTGACAAGAGAAAAGCGAGAAGAATTGAACGTATGGTATAGACACTATCACCGTGTGCAAGTTTTTTGAGAGATGGTTAGGTGTGCTCTTTTCATAGGTTCAAAGGTTTATTTGGATCTAGCTCAATAGAATACAAGTGTGACGGGTTTTCTATCTCATTCATTCATCTAGGGACTAGCCTATGAAGTATTGCCTTGATATAAAAACATTATACGAAGAATATTCTGCTTAGAAAGCGGGAATTAATGCGAAATATTCGCTGTTTGATTGTGTCTGTAACCAATGTTTGGTTCTTTTTACTACTCTCTTGCCTCAGGAGTGTAAAACTTTCCCCCTTGTACAGCTAATTTTACCCATTGCTGCTACACTAAATGATGTGTTCAGCACATATATTTACGACCGTAAGTGAAGTTGCTGGCAGATAACAAAGAATAGCCAACGTGAATCTAGCAAAATATTCGCTCTTTAGTAAGAAAAGTCTGCTGCCACGAGAGGCCCCTTGTGCATTGCCGAGTAGGAATTGGAAGTTCGTGATCCTCCATTCGTTGCCGGAAGAGTGCAATTACGTATCGGTAGCTGTTGAAGACGGTGCTTCGGACGCCAGCCCTTTGTTACTCATTTCATCTTCAGTCCTCCGATGAATGATCATGATTACCTAGATAACGTAAACCCTGTGTCTTACTCGTAAATCTTGCGGCTGAGATATGTAGCGTTTCCGCATAAATTAAATAGGCTTCTAATGCCATCTAATTATTTACTCTTCTTCTAACTTAACTAACCAAGCGTGAGGACTAATTATTAAGCTTCTCCTCTGTTTCTCAACACCCAACTCGTTGAGGACAATCATCTCAATAATTAGAAACGTACAACTTCAAGGGCACTTATGGGTGTTTTTATGCAAAAATATGTACCTATCCTATAAGAGTGGCTCATTGGTATGAATTAATCATTACGTGCAATATTGCAGGGGTAAATTACGACATTATAGAGCAGGGTTAAATTGTATAACTGTTTCTCCACAGTACAACCGGTCTTTCCTGAGGCTGTTGGTTGCCATTAGCAACGAGAGTCAGCCATTCATTCAGCCATTGGTGGCATTCCGCTGGCTGTCAGCCTTTCGTGTCGTCCCTTGTGCATGCGTCTGGCACTGCTTGTTCTCTCCATTTCCCTAATCCCTTACTTCAGTATAAAGTGCGCTGTGATTCATGACTAATGCAAATTTCCTTTAAAGACTAATCGAAATTAGGCTGTATTTAAGTCCGATACATTATAATCAATTCAACGATTGCCATAAAAATTGTCTGTTAATCTGAATAATATAAATAAAACTAATAATTGAATGAATTTGAAATTGAATAAAATAAATTCCTGTTAATTCCTTCTTCCGTACAGCTAGCCAGCTTCTGTGCATATTCTACAATAAATCGTGAACTTTTAACTTCCAGCTCCCGGTGTCCCAGTGAAGATTACGCTGGTCAGATCCTCTGCCCATGAGACGTGTAATACTGCGTCTTCACCTACAACGGAAGCTCCCTGCCAGTTTACGGGGATGCTGCTGTCTGAGTCCCTTGCCCGTGAGACTTATTTATTTCTTATGAACATTGTTTATTAAAATTGCTTACTACTCCGTGGATGTAACTAATTAAAACAAAAATTAAATATAATTCACAGGGACCAACCATAGACGAACGGCATTATTTCATTATATTTTGCAGCACTCGCTGGCTGTAATAATTTTTTTTCGAGTAATTTTCATCGCTGAATAACTTAGTACTTTTTTAGGGCGGCTCTTGCGTTGTTGAGCTTGGTAATATTAGTACTAGAGATTTGTTACGTCTAGTTCAATTTCGCATCTTGCTGTTTAGTACGTTCGTGCTGTCTGTGCTGAACCTGGTACGATTTGTACAAATCTTTGACTGTGCTAGTACGTTTTTATTATGAAGCGATAAGCAGATTGCTGCCTGAAAACCATTCGTTCTATGGCAAAATATTTTTCGTCGATACAAATGAACATAGTCAACTGATTAGAATATCAAGCAATTTTGCTGCCAATTGTTCAATTTAATTAACTTTGCACATAAACTTTTTTTGCAGTCTTAAGATCTTGTTAAAAATTAGAAATTAGGTTCATAGAAATTTTCGCTTCTAACCCTTTTACTTCGCCAACATTGTTGCGTAACTACTAACAGATTTATTTCAGAAACTAGTTGAATCTTTATTATAATAAATCGTCTCTCAAGTGAATAAAACCAGCATAAATTTTGAGCATATATTTGAACACCTTGCTGCTCGTGTGGAGTTTTGTGCGGAGAAAATTTAACAGAAGAAATTGTAGGATTTGTAGTACTACAGGCAGGTTCAACCTTACTACTACGTGCGTGGTTTTTGTGCTTCAGCTACCGCCACTACCTCTTTAGGGAGCTGGCTTACTCACAGGACTCCGTGTCACTCTCTTCACTTGGTTCTTAAATCATTTTATCAACAGTTTAATTCATCTAGCTTGCTACAACAATTATCCCGTCAAACATTGTCATGATTAGGTACGGAGACACATAGATCTTACAACAAAATACTGTATTTATCTCCAATATCCTCAAAAGTATACATGTAATTTGGTTCAGCATTTCATAATCATTAGACTTTCTTATCTGCGCAGTTTCTAGTATACGTTGATGATTCAATGGTCGTAGGAGACACTGTGAATTAAAAGACCAATTAGTAAAGTAGGAAGTATATAATGGGATTTTATGCACATTCAATATAGGTCATGACATCAAATTTATGCCAACTGTTCCAGATGTAACACACATGGCCCCCTGGCGAGTGCCTGATGTGCCATATCTGGAATACAAATTTATTGTATTCAACATATATTTCTTGTGAAAAACGCTTATAAATCTGTCATCAATGGACCTTAAGAAACGTCAAACACCGATGAAAAAAAAATATTTCCTGATTAAATCATATTTTAGGAAGTTAAGGGTTAATATTAAATCTCCTTGAGGGAACGGAACTTCAAATTCTATTAGCAGTCCTTGCCTTTTATCGACCATTAAGAGAAAAAGCTCATTGGACGTTAGCAGAACCAGTCCTTGCATTTTACCTAACCTTACGAGAACGAGCTCATTGGCCTGTAGGCTATTACACTTAATAGCCTTTTATACCATACAATTACACCTAATGCAAAAAAATTACACCTAACGAAACAATTTACACCTAAGCCCTTCGCTCGCTATATATATCATACGAATCTTCACCAAAAGTTAGCATCTGTTCCTCATAATGTACCTAACAATCCCTACAAATTTCATGGCGATCCGTACATCCCTTTTTGAGTTTTCTTAGTGTCAGACAAATGGCAGGGCCAGTTCCGACAAAAAGATAATCTCTTCGGCGGAAATAACAAATGTAGTAGCTATATATGATAATAAATATTGTAAATGCCGTACTAAGAATACTGAATAAGATTGTAATTGTGAAAATGCCACAATGTAGTAAATTCAGGGCCGAAACAACTGGAAGTACCAAAATTTTCTGTACTATTCTCCCTAAATATCCTTAGCTTAAAAAAAGAATTCTACCCCTGTATGCAACCTTATACAACCGAGTGTTCAAATTCCAATTGTGGAAGCATACCTTCTCTATCTACGCCCTACATGCCTCCAAAATTAATAAGAAAGTAAAACGTTTCCTTTAATGCGCGTTGATGTTAGGCTTGTTATCAGCCGAACTGGGGTGTGTAACCAACGGAATTTTGTATCTTGTCATAACGACAGCACCAGCACTGCGGAAATAACCAGAATTTGATCAAACATTTGCAGACCGAGTTGCAGTCCTGAGGCTGATTCGTCACACTGGCGGTATCTCAGTGAGGTCGACATTGCCTTCCGCGAAGTTTGCGTGCCGTCAGGCGATGGTATATCACAGAAATTATTTTCGCATCGCTATCGTATGTACTTAGTTTCGTGCAGAAAGATTGATTTGACGCCTAAACGCGTTGCTATGCGTGTAGTGATGGCACTTCTTGCAACTTGTGCTTCACAGTGACAAGTAAAGACATTGAAGGCCAGCATGGAGTAAGCTACCTGTAGGAGATGGCAGGTGAATTGATCGAATGAAGTATAAAAATCTCTGGTCGAGACGAACTGCAGCGATCGATTTTGCACGGAAATTCAGCGATATGCACGTGGTTGTGAAATTCACCTAATAAATAACTTATTTAGGGACGTAATAAAATTAGCGTATTGCGAGAGGCGTTTGAAAAGTTTTAAGCATCAGAAAGACTAAAAAGGATAATGAATTTTCGATGATTTATTTTTCAACTTTTTTAGAATTTTTAAGTATGACAGGAATACTTACAAAAGGTTGTACTCTCAAAAATCATAGGTTTGACCGTGCATCAACGTTCCCTATGCAGCGATGCTGAAAACGTCCCATACGCCCCTCGTAGTACCAACTACAAAAGAGTCCAAACTCCATAATAAATATGAACTTTGTCACTCTGAACTTTGTCAAATCAAAATTATTCAAATCAACTAACTCATATTATGAACACAATAGGTTGACTAATACGCTGACATATACAAAGTAACTAAATTTTACAATATCGATGGAGATAAGTCACATAAATAGGAGGCCACGCAGAGAGAAAAATACATGGGTATACTCAGCTTACACCTACTGACGTGAATACCATTAATCAACTCTTTCTCACAGAAAATAATAATAGTGAAAAAGAGAGAAAGAACATTGTGATTGTTTCCCTAGGTAGTATCTGATAGCCTATCGTGATGTTGCAAGGCGTCACATGCAAGTCGCTTCATTTCCACACTGTCAGGGTTTTGAGTAATTTCCTGTGCTATTTGAGCGTCGATGCGCCTGCCGTTAAGTTCACCGGGCTGTCATTTTCTGTGTTCCTTCGTGCGCTAATCAAATTTTAGTTAAGAAGCATCAACATTTATTTGCATAAAAATTTAGCATCAAATGGTAAACTGCAATTATTAACTTCTTTGCATATTGCTATTTACGAATAAGATGTACGTTTTGCACCGACTTCTGTCTCAACGCAACCTTTTCTATGACATTATTGTAGAATCGCGGGGCCCTAAAATGTCGTCGCTTTTAGCTATTTTTGGCGATGACTTAACGGATGAAAAGGCATCATTAAAGGAGAAAAAGCAGTGTAGAAATTGCCCCAGTATTAGCAGCTACGGTAGCCTTGAAACTGCTTTGCACGTCAATCTTTCCGACCAGATAATTATATTACTCAGCTGTTTTATTGTATCATTGAAAAAAAAATTCTTGTATGTTTTTAATCACTGAATTGCTAGCATGTTCGCCACTACTTGAGCTGGCTTATAGTAACTGTCATTAGCGAAGTTTCAGATATCTCTTCTAATTTTGCATGCGTTGGAACCCAGAAAGATTCGCCCATCGCTGGTGTTTAAACTCACTTACAAAATGCGTTTTATTAACACAGACTCACCAACGCATTCTAACGTTAATTACTACGAATGGGGACAAAAAACAAACGTCAAAACTCGCTCTCACCAAGGTTGTGAAAAAAAATTCTGAGCCGTGTAAACTTATTTGATGTAATCTTACAGACCCAAGGTATTTTGAACTGGCTTGATATGGAATTGTACGAGAAAATTTATTCTTGCGTGTAAATAACAACGCTTGCTTGTATGAGTATGGTAGCTTGCCCTTAATACACTACATTCTCACCAGATCTGTTAATCTCAGTAAAGGCATCAACAAAGCAGCCAGTTTGGTAGCTGGAATTTATATAACAGTTTATTAACTTGACAATAATTGTTGCTTGCGCGGTATGAAAACAATGTAGTAACGTCTCATGGGCCAGTATGCATATGCTTCATGATAGTTTCTCCAGATTCTCAATTCATTTTGTACGTCGCCTGTTTCTGCTACCCAACCTGCCAGGCTTAATTGCATGCGGTGAACCTACCATATTTTTTTTCGTGTGGGAGTTCGATACTTCATTATTGTGCTCCGGATGCTGTGCCAAGTTTCTATTCCGTACCTGTCCTTCAGTGTAACTGCTATTCTGTTCTGAGGCCTGTTTGTAGCTTCAACGCAGAGAAGTATTACTGTGAATGGCACACACACACTATTGCAAAGAAAAAATCAGATTTGCTTTACTGTTTTCATTGCTCTGTACACAAACCCACAATAAAATTTGCAAATTGTTACGCGCTCTTAATTAATGAAGTCTATCAGGCAGTTAGCCATGTAAAATGCGCCATTAAATCAACTGCCGCTGCAGAATGCTGCTTAGAAACAGCTAGAGTAAACACCTCCTCTGTGATCGCAGAGGCAAATACTGCAGTGAAGAGAAGTTTTGCCTGCGTGCTATTTATGCTGAAGTCGCTGGGGAATTTTGATTTGCATTGGTTTCTGAGTGCAGCGCAAGTCATCGTAATTACCTCCGCCAAGAAGGTTATGTTTTTGTCCGAGTTAGTTCGTCTGTTTATCTCTTTCTCTGTCACCAAATGTAGTAGTAGATAACTCAACAAGTTGTGGACGGATCTTTATGAAATTTGCACCGAATGTTTGGTATGTTAGGAGGAACAGATGATTACTTTTGATCAAGATCCGACCAACCATCTGTTTGTTTCTTTGTTTGTCTACCTGTTTTTCTTGGCAACATAACTTAAGCAGTTGTGTACGGAACTTCATGAAATTTTCAGGCATCGTTTAAATTGCTAACAGATACATATGACCAAAATTTGATGACGATCAGTTCGTCCATTTGTGTGTGTTTGACTACATGTTTGTCTTAGCGTTTGTCAGTACATAGCTCATTAAGCTACGGACGGCTCTTGAAGAATGTTACATGAACTGTTACTGTCAAGGGGCAGAAATGATCAAATTTTGGTGATGATAAAAAAATCCTGGTTTCAGGACCAATTTCAGTTTCCGTTAATATCAACTTACTTAGCAAAATCATACGTTGTATCTCTTAACAAAAACTTATAAATTTCTTCCTTGAAATAAATGAAATTGACTGAGTTTTCAAAAAAATTCTCTGCTGTTTAAAAATAAGAACTTTAACGCGGAGATAATACTAAACGTAAAGTCAACTTCACCGCCTATCCCAACTGGGACGTCCTCATGCCTTGGATGATACTAAAACAGACATATGCCGCCAGGCTAAGGTCACCTAGACAATAAGGTGGCCGTTGCCAGGACTCATGGGAATGCACGGCTGTATTTAGCCTCAGACTGTCAAAGCTACGGAAGGCCATCTGAAAACTGCGCCCCCCGCCAACCGTCCTATTTTTGGTTAAAATCAGTACCACCCCCCCCCTGTAGTGCAGTGCGAACGCCAGAAATGTTGATGCTACAAGCCAAAATATCGCAAGACTTCACTTGCCTGGCAGGGAAGCGAACTCGGGAACTATAATTGTATACAAGCACAGCACTCAAGCGTCCCCCACTGCATAATGGCAAGCTATATTGTTAATAACATCGAAAGAATTTTCGTTGTTATTTTCAAGACACTTTCATGGTGACACTTGAATTTTCGCAAGTATGTAAGAGTACGGGACGAATACGTCGAACCAGCTATAGGGAGTCAAATATTAAGTCACACCAGAAGCCTTTGTTCATTTCGCTAAGGTCGCCGAAGTCCTACGTTCTCTCTGTTCTAACAAACACAAATCCCTGCCAAATCCGACAATATTTTGGCCTGCCAGACTTAGCAATTTATTTAGAAGAAGTCAGCATTTCACTGGCCCAAAATTCATGGCATACATAATGTATGAAGGCGCCTGAGCAGCGGGTGAAGCCTCTCTACACTTGCTCTTCGCCGCCGTCTGCTTAGCAGGAGCGAATTTCATCCAATTTTGAAATTTTATTTAGGCCTACAAGAACGCAATTTGTTTGCAAAGGAAACGTTGTTCATTTTAGATTTTAGTCAACGGAGAGTCCATCTAGAATGGAGGGACTTTGATTTGACTACATTATCATACGAAAAACATTATTTTACAGTGACGGTGGCACTTATAGCATTTCTTTGGCGAAGAAAATATGTTTAAAATAGAAAAATATTCAAAGGCAGTTTCCTCGCGGAATGGTACTGCATTGCAAGCTTTTAATTAAACTTTGGTGAGGACAACAGTCACTGGTTGCTCAGCGCGGTGATAATTAATTTATGTTTAGATAAGCTTCTAAGCATGGACTGTGCTTTCTTGGATAGAACTATACTCCGATATTATGCAGTTGCAGCTGGTCGAACTCGGTTCATGTCAAGGTTATTTGATTCTAAGTGACAAATTCCGAGGTATGGGTTAGGCATTGTAGGTTTTCTTGCGAAAGACTTTCCATATTACTGTTGCGTATACAGTTACTCATTATTTTTATTGATACATTATCCCTTTTAACTGACAGGAAGGAATTTGTCCTACCCTTATTCATTGACCATACTTTTGTTAGTCATTTGCTTCTGCTAAATACGCTACAACACTCAACTCAAATTGCTAAGGAGACGAGTGCTCTCAGTTTCAATCAATTGATCATCCTACCCTTAGATGACATGAAATAAACTTCGATTTGTACTAGCAAGCAGTGAAGCATCACGGAATTGAATTCATTTGACCTCCGAGTATGCTTTCAAACAAAAACTGCTTCGTCAAAGGACGAAAGCAAGCTAGAAAAATAATGCTGCAGCTACGGCACCATAAAAATCGCTTCTCTTGTGCTTCGTTGATCATTTGGTCAATTTGTACGTCGTTTACTGAGAGCAAATATAGTTTCAGTGTATGGAGAAAGTAATATAGATCAAACTCCATGGCAACGCAAAGAGAGCTGTGTCTTCATTGTTTGGAGTTCAACGATGGCTGAGCAAGAAGTGCATTCAATTAAAAGGATAAGGATTCCCACTGTAGTCATATTCCGCGAACTGGTCTAAGTTTCTCTTATCGAGCTCCATCAAAACCCAGGATAAGTACAATACCTTCAACTGGGCCTATTTTTTGTTTATTTCTATTGTTAATAGCGTGAGACAAAACATAGAAACATATAAATATAGAATTGTATATATTCTGGTTCTAGATGGCGTTGATATTGAAGGATTAGATCAGAAGCAAATAATATAGATGAAATTTTATTACCGACGACGCGTTTCGCTGTAACCTCAGCTCAACAGGTGGAAGGATCGAAGATGATGAATAATTCGTTGACATTTTGAAAATTTTAGCGGTTATCACATAAAGATGGTATATATGATACCGGTTTGAGGAAATCTCTAAATGACTTTTTAGCTAATACAAATGTTTTGTCGTTTTTAAAACTAAGTCCATCCTGTTCACTTCAGCTACAGGATGGACTTAGTTTAAAAAAACGACAAAACATTTGTATTAGATAAAAAGTCATTTATAGATTTCCTCAAACCGGTATAATATATACCATCTTTATGTGATAACCGCTAAAATTTTCAAAATGTCAACGAATTATTCATCATCTTCGATC
>LQNS02278165.1:20848089-20864937 GCA_001587735.2 Parhyale hawaiensis
AGTGCTTCCTCCCCCGCTCCACGGCCCCATGGCTACGCCAGTGCTGGGAATTATTATCAGCCAAAATAACAGGATGGTCTTAATATATCATCGAATCCCAGGGTTGTAGAGTAAGTGCGGCATTGCCATGCTCAAGTATGAGAGTTTCACGGGTCCGTCTGAAAGGCCTTGCAAAGCCGTGAAATTTTCACGGGTACAGCTAGTTCAATTTATTCTAAGACCATCATGAGATAGTGCAATTAAATTGTGTTGGAAGCTATGGACTTTCATAAACGATAAGTTGTATTATAATCACTTAAACAATGTTGTTGATATCCTTTTCAACCACCACGGTTATTTCATTGCCTAAGATAATAGCAGTGCTTTGAAACGATGTTCGTTATGCTCACCTTATTTTTACCTTTCATCAAAATTATACATTGTCCTTCCATTGTTATTGTCGAATCAGCCTCAATATTGCTTTAATAACAAAAAAAAAATACAAAAGAGCAACTCAAGGAGTGTTTCTGTAGGCCTCAGTCGCTGCATATCGTTACTCCCAAGGAACTGTTTCCTTGTTGGGAGAATTCAGGTAATGCAAATTAAGTTTACGCTTCTCTCGGAGAACTGTGGAGTTGCACTGCCTCTTCTGCCCATGCAGACACCAGCCTGCGACCTGCTCCTAATATCAGTACTACCACTTTACACGAAACACTCACAGGTGCTAAATAGCCACTTTGCTGTATTTCATATGCTTTTACTGGCTTTATTGCATGAAATTTCGCTGTGATAACACAAATTTTAGCTAACGTTGTAATGCTATCACGGAAATACATTCGCAAATATACATCGAGGAAGATATCTTATGAATAGGCGTGGGTAGTTGAGAACTGTACATGCTAGAACTTTATTGTAAAGCGAGGATGACTGGCAGCAGTGTATCCTGTGAATGCAAAATACCTCATCGATCCGTGAAAAGCAGCATAGTGGCCAAATAAGTGAACCTATTTTTGAAGTTCGACCTGAGCTAAAACATGAACTAGAATGCCTCGTGGCGTAAGACCATCACCCGCGGTGGGAGCAAAATCAACGAAGTAATTTTCGATGGCCAGCTAATCCTAGTTTTTCCTATGGATGCTTTGTCGAACAAGGTGAACAAGGTTAGGACAGAGGGCCCCCCCCCCTCATGAGATCTCTTAATAATAATATAGGAAAAAATAGAACACATCGCGACGTAAGACCAGCTGCGGCTGTGGAGGCATATTCGCCCAGGTGGAGAAAATTCAACGCCGTCATTTTTTATGACCAGCTAGACCTACTTTTTTGCATGGGTCACATCTATGTCAACCCACCAAACTCCCTACAAAAAATTTTGAAGATTACTCAACTCCTTCGACCACTTATTGGGTAGACAGACAATTATGTATACTTAAATCTTTAACGGAAACATTATCACCTCTCTCACTTCGTTCGCGGGTGATAATTATTGCTTGAGTCTCACCACTAACATTGGTAATTCCTAAGTATAATATCAAGCGCAAGTGTAATGCTATTATGTATTAGTTACGGATTTTTCTTTGAAACTGCAAACCGACTTATTGAAATATAAGTAATTTGAAAACCTAACAGCTATGGATAAAACAATTTATTTCTTTTATTTCAGTTTCAGGGGAGCATAGGTGTTTTAGGGGGAAGTCTAAATTTCGAATGAACAGAGCCTCTTGGAGTGGCTGGATGTCGGCGCCTGTACAGTCAGCGGATGTGGGACTAACTGTGGACAGTGTGAAGCGGTACAGCCGAAAGCATAATGTTAAGGCTGGGTCTTGTTCTATGGATGTAGAAGGACTCTAATGTTGTGAGATCGAATGGGTTACAAAAGCCTATGATAGAGAAGTCATTTTCGCTGAAGGTGTGGTTGTTTTGCGCAGCAAGCAAGCGGGCAGCTGAACGTGAGGGTTTTGCGAGTGGTAAACCGGTTCGATTAGATACACCTAGATGTTGGCCAATACAGGCTTTGAAATGTTGTATTCTTTGAAGTGTAATAACAAGTCAAGACTCCATCCTGACCACCGGAATTTGCAGAAAACCCATATTCTCAGGCCTCGGGACAAGTTTTTTCAGTCATTGCTACGAGCAATTTAAAATTAATTCAATAAAAACTCTACAATTTCGGGCATACCACATGTCTTCCTCCTACCTTGCGCTCTTAAATGATGTTGACTTTCTCTGGACATTTTTCAAAAATAACGGTTATCCGCACTATATTCTGGTCCACTACTGTAAATTGTTTCCAGACAAACTGTTCGATCCCAGCATTAGTAAACCTTTTATCCGTAAGTTAAACTTCTTTCACTCGCTTCCATTCTACAACAAAGCCTCTGTTAGGACGGTAAACACTTTAAAAGCATTCCTCTCTCAAGCTTACTCACGTATAAACTTCAAATTTCCTTACAAGAACACATTTACCATAAGGACCTATTTTAAATTTAAAGACAAACCCCCAACCACTTTTGTCAAATGTATTCTATCGTTTCTATCGGCTCTTTTTCTAACCTAACCAATAGTAACCATACCTAGCCTAATCATACCTAACCTAACCATGCCTAGCCTAACCATACCTAACCTAACATTGCCTTACTTAACCTTGCCTTACCTAACCTTGCCTTACCTAACCTAATAACCTAACCTTACTAACCTATATATTGGGCGCCAAAATATTCGGCGCGGTAAATTTTCACTATTACTCCCACTGAAATTCTGTATTTTTACAGCCATATTTAGTTACAATGAGGCATTCTAAGACTGTTTTCGTGAATAACGTTTTCGTCGGAAATGCTTAGTTTTCGAGATATTCTACTTTGAAGTTCCCATTATTTTTTATGGAAAAAATAGCAGGCGTCATTATAGGCTTGCTAGCGGCCCCATAGGCACCTAACCGAATCTTTCTAGGCTAATGTAACCCCAATACAACCTTACCCAACCTTACCTTATTCAACCAAAACTAACCCAAAAAACCCATGAAAAGAGGTTCTCCATTACACTGTACCAGTGTGTTTATTTTCTGTCGTTGAAAACAATGGGAACTTCAAAGTCAAATATCTCGAAAACTAAGCATTTTCGACGAAAGTGTTATTCGCGAAAAACGTCTCAGAATGCCTTATTTTACCTAAATATGCCAAGAAATATACTGGCGCCAAAACATCGACGCCAAAAAATGGGCGCCATAAAGTCCCATTCCGTAGCACACAGTCAATTTTTTATAAGTTTAGTCAAAAGTGCATTGCGGTTGAATAAAATCATATATGTATGACTTTTTATAAATTAATACGGTAAGGTTATTTCATCTCCATCAGCGCGTGGCATTTTGGGTTCAGCATTACACTAAAAAATAAGGCTCGGAGGAGAGTAGTGTATAAGGCCGCGAAATGCGCATTTTGTGGTCGACTGAAGCCGTTCCTGTCTGTCGCCTACTTCCGGTTTCCCAGGCCCCGCCCACTTCCGGTTCGCGCCCCCCTGACCCCCCGCTACACCGGAAGTGCATTGGCCGTTCCAAACCGGAAGCGCACGCGCTAGGGTAGGGTACGGCTCCAGTCGACCACAAAATGCGCATTTCGCGGCCTTATACACTACTGAGGAGTGGGGCAGCAAGCTAATTTTAATTCCTGTGGCTGAGGTCCAACTGGACGCAGGTATTCTCCTTCGGTGGTGGTTTGTTTGTTTGATTTTCGATTCCCTGTTGCAATGGTAGACTTATAGTTCAGTTGTATAATTTATCGACTTGCTGTTATATTCACAGACTCGTTTCTCAGTTGTATAGTTTGCCAATTTGCTGTTCTAGTCATAGAATGTTAGCTCGGTCGTATGATTCATCGACTCGCTATTCTAATATTAGAATCATGTAGTAGTGGAATGACAGGCAAAGTCTAGAATGTAATTGGTAATGTTCACCGTATGTCTAACTCTACTAGGTCAACTCAAACTCGAAATTTATATTCGTACCATGCATGCAATGAAAAATATTACATCAACTGCGCGCAAAATTAGGAAATGACGTAAATCTGCTTCCGGGCCCATGTTAATTAACTTCAGGCATGGATACATCGGGGTGCTGCTCCCTACCTTAATGAGCACTGGATCCATTTGAGAAATAAAGTGTTTATCAATATTATTATTATTATTATTTGGTCGCGTCCGTGAACGCGACAGGGTTGGGACAGGAAAGTTCCAGTCTGGGCGAACTGTTCTCTACGCTTTCTGTTCCGAAATATAATAGTTGTGTTTAATTGACTTACCGGTTGTCTCGAAATTATTGTTCGGTTCGATAGAAAAAAAAGAAACACCAAAAGGAACAGAATGAAAATAGCCATTGCCGCTGTCTCAGGGGGTGGACTTGACAACGCTCCTGACCAAAATATGTCCATCGTGTGCCTTTCCATCTCGAACTCATCTACAGCTTGTTATATTGCACAACTCACCAGGGCACGATCTGTCTTCATTCGTTAATTCACACTCAACTTATGTTTGTATGACATTTATTTTTCCATTCCCCCCACCTATTGTTTATCAACGAGTGGTCTAACAATTAGATTTCATTGTATTCAGAACTTGATTATAATTTCTTCTTGAACTTATCTAAATTCATACGCTAATATCAATAAATCAGAGTACCAATACTAATCTGTTAATGTACGCACTGAATAATTTAAGGATTGCTAAATTTCGAATGAAATTTCTGGAGGTGGAACAATTATTTAAGAACAGATGGAGTTGCCTATAGATATGAGGGCAAAGATTAGAACAATGACTGGATTTCTCTACAAAGCAAAACAACGTAGATATAAAGTAAAATCACCTCTCATTCCACTGCTATTTTACTAATACCTTGAAGCGCGTGCAGTTTTTCACGGTGTTAACTGAGAATATCCTCAAAAGGAAGCGCTTTATTCTTCCGCCTCAAGAAAATTGCCTCACTTGCAGTCGACTCGAGTCGTTTCCCTTCGAAGAAAATGACTTCTATGAAAATTTCCTGGCCGGAACCTGTTGACGCGGCCCAGGGACGGAGTCCCGTAGCAGCCAAGCAGCAGCTCCTGTTTCGGAAACGCTTAATCGTTTAGGCGCCACAGGAGCTCTGTCAGTGACACTCATGGGCCTCGAGTTCTTCATCTATCGTTGTGCTCAGCATCAAATTGGCATGTTGCTATTGTACTTTGTTCTCCTATCTTTCTTGACTTTTGCCGTCCGCTGACCATGAAGTTAAAAGGTTGTTACTTCAATAATTGCTGCTGCCTTTTTTCCTTCATGTGATTATACCTTAAATATTTAGTCTAACACATTGCTATTTCAATTGCTCTGTTTCAATTTAATCATTTTGATACTCGAAATGTTTACTTTGACACGCTGCTAGTCGGTTGGCCCCTCTTTATTTTTATTTTTTGTGTGTTGATAAATATTAATTTGCCACGTTGCTACTTCAGTTAATCTCTGATCAATCAGTTTTTCTTGATTTAAATATATCCTGGAAACAAAGTTTGAAAGTTGTCAATTCAACAGTCGTGGTATATACTTGCCTGAGCATACAATTGGCAGACCGCTACCGAAATCATTGTCTTTTTTAGGAGTGGGATGACGGGTTGTGGTAACTATAAAGTTGACCCGATAGTTCCATGCCTGCTTTTATTCTGTCAGTATTCAGTCACTTGAGCAAGAATAGAATGTAAAGCTGACTTTTGTTACAGCCGATGTCCCGGTGATTTCTATTTATCTACCCATCTACGCTTTGAATACCGACTACGATAAACCTGAAAAGACTTAGCTGCCTCCAGTTCTATTCATTAGAATAAAGATTCGAACGCTCTGCAATCATATATGTTTGAAAAATTCTTGAACGTATCACTGTGAATGTGAATGAACGGACTGTCGCCAGACACTGAGAAAGGACTGAAAGGACTTGTGATGTACGCATTCCAAGCAGAGATGGTGGCATAGCCGTTGCAACGAAAAATCCTATTAATTTTACTGTACGAGCAGCAAGATTGTTGTGCTAAATGCTGCTGCATACTCAAAATGTCGCTGATATGAAAGTTATAGAATTCAAAAATCTGTCGAATTCTCATTTAAGAAAAATACCGGTTAGACCAGCTGCTAGCAGTCACCTGCACTGTGGAGATAATTCGCTGTTGGCTCTCTCTCTTTGGTCGCTAAGTACGACCCAATAGAAGAAACCCAGCATTGTGGCTGTACTCAAGGGAGGTGAGGTGGACGTCACCTGGGCTTCTTCCGAAGATTCTCTACGTTCTGAGTACATTCACTAAATTTTATGTTTCTCTAGCCCTCAAATGTACAGTCTCCGGAACTACAGCATTTACGTACACCACATGGTGTATTACCTAGAACAAATGCTTCAGTGGTAGAATTTCTCCACTAATTCGCTGAATAGCACAGCATATGACACATTACATGCGTCACTGCGCACTATGCAGGTCTGTCATACCAGACTCTGTAACTCGATACGGGTAAGTGCGCCGCGGACTGACTGCAGTCACACATGCGAGTGCCAGTCGAGGCATACGAGCAGTGTCGCCAATTTAACTCCAACCTTTGCCCGCACTATACTCAAGTACCAAAGCTGAATATAATTACCTCCGCCAAGCTTAAAGGTTGTGTTTTTGTCAAAGTTTGTCTGTCCGTGTTATTGTCCGTCACAAAGATAGCTCAAAGAGTTGTGGATTGATCTATATGAAATTTACAGGGACTCATTGGTATGCTAGGAGGAACAGATGATTAACTTTTAGTGAAGATTCGTTCAAAAGTTCTGTTTCACTGTTTGCCTGCCAGTGTTTTCTTGACTTCATAACTCACGAAGTTATGAAAGGGTCGTCATTGAATTTACAGGAGCTGTTAGAAATGTAATCACAAAAATTTGATCAAGTTTGACGATGATGAAAACAATCCTAAACTGAGGACCAATTTCAATTTTTTTTCTTTTTGTGCGCTCTCAGAAAGTTTCTCTAGCTCTGTCAATGATTCTACATATCTCTATTTTCTACGGCAAGATATAGGCGACGCCTCTGAAGCACTAGCAACTTTTCCGATTGCTACTACTACTGCTATTAATATCTCACTGCTTAATGAAATACAGTTATTTGGTTTTGTGTTTGGTTTGTTGACTGGCTTGTTGATTGGTTGTCTGTTGGGTCTCTCCTTCCCGAAGTGTAGGAAGAGATAGGAGATAATTCTGAAAGAAGTCTCGGGTACCGTGCTTGATGGCATATATAAAGACGCCTTAAAATTCAATGCACCTCTAGATTTAAAAACTTTCATGCGCTAAGGATGCGTCAAAATTTTTATGGTTTAATAGTACGTGATGCGTGCACATATCATACTTCGTTTGCAGTAACATCCGTACCAGAAGCAATAAATTAAAAATGAAGTTCACTATAAATTCAATGCCTTCATTTTTGAAGGCCAGGTACACTTCTATGATTATTCCGTTGAGTAAAATTATTCACCATACCTGTTACCCCACCGAGCGAAATCTCTTTCCGTTGCTCTGGACATTACCCAAAGCTGCTCATCTTATATTCGTTTGAAGTTAGTTGGTAATATAATTATACTGGATCGCTTGCCCCCGCTCCGCTAATTCCATTCATGCCAGCGACTATAATTTCCGTACCTGCTTTCTGGCTTGTGACGTCAGCGGGTGAGTGGAGGTGACGTCAAACTCATGCTGCTCTTCAACTTTAGAATAGATAGGCGGCAGTAGACGGACCAACAGGCCCATTCCCACAGAGACACCGGAACTTACGCCCCAATCCTCTATTAGCTATTGCCATTATGTTAGCTTGATATACATGACAGCGGAAAAAAAGAAGAAAAAAGGAAGATCTCAGTCACGAGTTCATCATACATGCAAGTGCTATTTATAGCCGCTGATCTGCGGAGCTCAGGAGTTTGTTACTCCTTGTGCAGTACGTGTTCTTAGTTGTGGAGGATGTATTTCCCAAGGTAAGTCAAGTCGATTTTTTACGCGTTGACTGTCTCCGCACTAAAAACGTTGGAGTGGAGTCTATTCCAAATGTTCTCTATAAAATACGGATAGAACCGATGGCTCAGGGTTGTTGTTCTCCGGGCTTTATGCTTGAGTTTTTGACCGTTGTATCGCAAACGCACATTGTGGTCTCTTTCAAAAAGTCCCGCTATAGGTATGTCGTTGAACCAGTCAAATACTTGAATGTTTCAATTCGTTGCCGCCTGAGTCGTCTTTGCTCGCGAGAGATCATGTCCAGTTCTTGTAGGCGAAATTCATATGGCTTGTTTCGCAGCTGAAGTATTAATTTTGTAGCTCTGTGTTGGATTTTTTCCACGTGATCGATATCTTTGCACAGATATGGCGACCAAAATTGTACAGCAAATACTAAATGTGGGTGCTGTAGCGCCTTTTACAAAGGAATGGTGATGTCCTTGGATTTGTATTCGATATTTTTGCTGATGAATGGCAGTACTCTCCTTGCCATTTTGACACTCATATCAACTTGTTGACTGCGCTGTAATTTGTAATAGGTTTTCACAAGTAACGTTGTTGGGTGACAGCTGCCAATTCTATTACGTTCATTTCCAATTGGGTTGTGGGGTTCTCCAGCCCTACGTGCATTATTGAACATTTGTCGACATTAAAGTTCATCTGCCACGTTGTGTTCCATTCCATGAGATGGTGAAGGTTTTGCTGGAACTAAGCTTTTTTTCTTGGCAGGATGGCATAGTTTAGTATCATCCGCAAATTTACTGATTTTACTACGGAACTTATCATGATCGATATCATTGATGTAAATTATGAGCAGAATTGGGCAAAGCACGCTACCTTGTGGAACCCCAGATGATACCTGCATCCAATCGCTTGTCTCACCTTCAAACTTCACTCGCTCTTGCCGACCCATAAGCCATGCTCGGATCCAGCGTAAATAGTTTCCCTGGATGCCATGGGATTCCAATTTTTTCATTAACCGTGGTGGGGACTCTGTCTAATGCCTTTTGGAAGCCTAGGTACACGAGGTCTACACCCTTTTCATCGTGTCTTATTTCCGTAACGTTCGAAAATATTTCCATTAGGTTTGTTAAGTAGCTTCTTCTACTGCATTTTTGAAGCCGTGCTGAGTGTCGGAAATGTGCCGGTGCATCCTCAGGGGATCAGTGATGCGCTGTCTTAGTTTTGCATATAGTGCACGCATCCTAAGGTCTAGAGCTTCAATTCTATAGCAAACGACGAATATCGCGGCCGATGGCCAGTTTAACCACAGCGTTAAGTTTCCGTCCCGTTCTGAACATTAACTTTTTACAGCAGATACCACAAGCCAGCTTGTGCTCCAGTAAGTGGCTGTTATAGTGCAGACCAAATAATTGTGCCTCACATCCACAGTGACTACGAGAACTGAGCTTGTCAGGTCCACCTGGGACTCGCTGAATCGAGTTTCTGGTGTTGGTTTTCAATCAGTTACCCTTGGGACTTCCATAAACTCAGTCCTGCTCAGTAAAATGAAGTTTCTAATCGGCTTAACGTTACAGAGATGCTTGTAAAAATTACGACACCATTTATGGTAGCACAGCCAACATTTCTCTCTGAAGGTTTAGACAAGTCAAGCCTTGAAGCCTTAATAACGCACTTGTCTTCTCTCTTCCAACCTGATATATTGCGGCATGATAGAACGCAATCGTGACCTGGAAGTAGCAATATTACCGTTTCGAATCTTGATACAAACCAGAAGACCATACATTCATTGTTTAATGAATGTTTGGCTTTAAAAAGCGAGGTAGCACGATTTTCAAATTTTTTCTAGTTTGTCTAGAAGGTTGTACGAAGACGGTAGCCCTGCGAGAGAAAGAATCGCGTGTAAGCCCGATTTAGTCGTACGACTATACCTTGAGTCGTTGCATCGAGCTTCAAAATTGAAAATTTATGTACAAAAAGATAAGAGTAAGGCATAACAGTAATATAATCGCCAAACTATAGGTAGGTAATAACCAAATTCTTTAAATGCGTATAGTGTTTGAAGGCAGTACTCATGATAATTGTTCATATTTACATTATAAGTGGAACTAGTCGTGGCCTTCCTGCCGTATTTCTATTTCCTGAAATGCTTGTAATGCAGTATAGCTTTTATTATCAATCTGTGCGGCCAGAGGAACTACGGCTTCCTCTACGTCGAAAATTTCAATAAATAAATACGCCCTTTTGAATCAGTAAGCTACGGCCTTTTGCCTATTATTACGAGGAACATTCCAGCTAAAAATATATAGCCCTGTAACCGCACTGAAAAAAAAGTTTTATTATATTTGCAGTACCATAACAAGGCCGCAAGGTGCTGGCGTAAAGATGTCAATAATTGGGTCAAGACGACGAGCCACAAAGCCTCCACAGAAAGACTGTTGGGTGTTGAATATTGAAATCAAGAAAAAGCCGCATCCTGCTCTGATTTCTCTGACTCTACGCATGCTGACTATCTAAACAACATCTCCGGCTGGCGCGATCAAGCGCAAAAGATCTAAACGAAACCCATTCACAAACATAAATAAAAAAAAATATCTTAACAAGCGAATGTAATTGAAAAAAACAGTCAGGTGGTTTTCAAAAAAAAAAATAATTGCAACTGTAAAGAGCATCAAGTAAGTATTTCGTAGAAGTGGGATAATTCTGCCAGCTGCTGCAAATAGATTGAAAGAGCCAAATTATGATATTTATTTCCTATAGTAACTAAAAACATTGATTAAACTCGTAAAATTGTATTGAGATATGATAGCTACCATAAAATAACCCTTCGTTCATTTTCATATGAATTATTGCTACAATTAGAAGCTAACCTTAAGAACCGGGAGAAAAAGTTGTCTTCCGATCTTTCTGCTTCTGCTGCCCAACGATTCAGCACTGCAACTCTTCCCATTCCGCGATCATGGCTTGAACCCCAACCCTTCGCACAAGTGGAGGGATTGTTTCTATATTTCATGAGCTTGCCAAGCAACATTCCTTTAACTTTACAGTTTCATTTTTCAAACGAATTCCAAGACGATATATTTGTCATCATAATGGACTTCTGTTTAACAGAATCTTCTGAACTAGTTCACTGTGACGTACAATTTATACGTGCATTTCAATTTCGTAACGTAGGACACACCCGTAAAAATCTAATACTTCCTTAACCTCATAATAAAAGTCAACCTTAATAAACATGACTTCTAGGGAATCTTTAAAATTCTATTCGAAAAATAACGTAATATTCAGTAACGCAAATGTTGTGAAATTTTAGTAACATCAACTTTGAATTCATTCTGTCTTGCTTAGAATTGGAAAAGATTACGTAGCCTGTGAGGTCTTATTTTTGAAACATTCTTTAGATTTTTCTTCCGCAGATTCCTATTATTAACCTCCGTTCTTTACAGGCTGTAGAACAAAAGTCAGAAGAGGGTCTGCGCATAGAAATGTATTAGATTGAGTAAAGAAAGGAAATATCACAAAACCCGCGTTCTTGCTACCTTAAAGAGGAGCACTCTACCGGCAAGATGAGGTTCATTTTCAACACGTGTTTGTAAGAGTCATTTCCGTGGCTGCGACGGGCACTTCGTCTGCCCAGTTTTTATACGTCTGTACCTGTTGGTGGACTGTAAGCTTGCTATAGCATCACTGTTGCTACCTCCTGACAGACATCGTCATTTGAACGAAATAGCTGTTACTTGGGGCCTGCCCGGCATGTGCCAATGGCTTCCTAATGGACTTCTGTCTAGGATACACGAGATCGTTTAGAACCGATACTTCTTGTGCGGAGGCAGGCCGCCCGCAGCTGTAATGAGGAGATTTCCACTAGGGATGTTCGTGAATATTGGCAGCTGAAGATCTTATTATTTCCAAGAATTTTGCCGCTGGTTCGCAAAATCCAACATGCGTTGGGGATTCTGAGACCGTTTTACTTTTTGTGCATACGCAGCTCGAAACTGTAATATGGATATTTTACGCCCGAGGGTCCGAGAATATTGGCAATTCTACCTTTTATTATTTCGGCTTTTTTCAACATGACGGTTGCATCTGATGGGAGCTTTATACTTTTTTCTCTTTTATCGGACTTATAAGGAAAAGAAACGTAGCGTAAGAAACCTAACACTCTAATCTAACGTATCTAATTGAGCTCCAGATGCGGTGCACCGAAAGAGAAGGCCCGTTCCTCAAGAAACTGGCCATTGGTTCCGAAAATTTCACTTTTGTCTCAGCTACTCGTAATTAGCCGAAAGCTGATGTTTCTTTGGCACGGGCAGCCCGACTGTGCATGAGGAGATTTTGTTGCGGCTTTTGGTGGATAACGGCGGCGTTTCTGCAACTTGCTCACACACAACGAGCAATGAATTCCCAACGAACTCCATGTAGCAGGCGATATGTTTAGATATGATGTCGCAGTTGCACGTATTAACGCATCAATAGTAGTACAACCAATATTATGTTCCCGTCAAATTTTCAGTCAGTAGTAAAAAGGTAACAGAAATATTGAATAGTAGTAATATTTTTTTACGTTACTAATTTTGCTGACGGTACTGAAAGATGCATTTTATCTAAACATGGACTACACTATGTATATACGCCTACAATATAAGTCCTGAAGCTGACAGACGAAACTATGATAAAATCTTTTTCCAATTATATGCATACTCACCTCCGATAGAAAAAACAAAACTGCATGCTGTGTAGCAAGGACTGTATCAATCATCATGCACCAATCACTCATAAAGTTATCGATGAAAGGCAAACATTATTTTGATCAATTTTAGTTCTTTTTGTTGCCCTGCATCGTAGACCTGTATTTGGGAATTTATGTCCCATTAATTACGAACACGATTTTCGTATCGTTATTAACAGTTTATTGTTTGTTTGAGACCCCAATATTCATTAGAAAGCAATTTATTGAAGTTTCATGCATCAGTCGTAAGACGTAATTGGCATATTAAGTGGACTGCTAACCCATTTATTGCAAGTTTTACGGTCAGTGGTCTGCAGCCCTTTCACTTCCTAGAATAATTTGATTTTCAACCGGACCGCATCAATTTTTATAATAAACTCAATAGGGAAGTTTTCAGGCCAACCAACATAATCCGATGAAAACTTACAGATATCAGCCGATTGCTGGGAATCTTCCAATTAGACTTGAGACTTTTTTAATTAAGGAGGGTGCAACTCATGAAACATTTTTTTATCTGGAAAAGATCGAAGAGCTTCCGACAGTAAATCTTCCAAACAAAACTTTGTACGGGCAGGATTACCAAGAGCAAGAAGGCACCAAATAAGCCAAGCTTAACTAGGTGTATATATTAGGGCTCACGTGAGGAGAGGAAGAACCTTCGAATTGACAAGTCTTCCTACTCGTCGCTGTTAATCAAAATCAAATTGCTAATTCACTCCACTTTGGAGTTAATCCATAGAAAACGTTGAAATAAATGCCGATTCGTATTTATCTGTTTCTTGATCTGCCCACTTTCTGGCACACATGAAGGAACAGAGAAGCGAAATTTAGGCCAGATTGGAAATAGTGGACACGTCACGCTCCATTAAGTACCAGTGGTAATGGGAATACAGATTTTTTGTTTCTATAAAAATCAATACTTTCAAATCAATGCATAGTGGACCTCTATACGCAGAAAGTTTAAGGAACGTATCTTTGGAGCAAAATATATCGACTGAAGCAATACTATAGCCTACCAGTGACACGCATTATTATTATTAACTCTACCAGTGATACGCAGCTGAAATAAATGTTACGATCGATGCTCGACTGCCGGCTGATAAAGTATAAATTTTTATCCATGCCGTCGAAAGGAAGGAAATACTGTGTAGAAGAATAGAGTAGAATTGGAGAGCGCTCATCTCTCAAGTTCAGTTGAGTTGGAACTAACAGTGATTCCTTCAAAGCATATTAGTAACGAGAGTAAGATCGGTGAATAGGTACCACAAATTTTTTGCCTTCATTTTTGACGACTGTATTTATTAATATAATCAAGTAAACTTCCGCGAGAGAACGACCGACAACTTCTGGTCAATAGCAGGGAACCTAGCTAACGTAAATGATAGCATCCTGCCTCACCTGTTACCTAACAACAATTCTTACAATGTGTGCTAGACATTTTCGTGATACTATTCGCCGACCCCAAGCATCGGTTCGAGCATAGAGTACAGGAAGATTGAGTAGTCTCTTACCAGAAAAGGGGATATCGTTTCTCGCAAGTAAGGCTGACGGTGCGGTGTTGCACAGGTATTTTTATATGTTGGCCCATTGCTTTTTCATTCTCTGTTAAGATATTTTACTTCATTCCTTGATATTCAGTAATGATTGGAAAAGCTGTGCATACCTCTGGTACTTTTATACGTAACAAATTTACAAAAATGTATAGACTTGAAATGTAATACGGCAAGTCAACTGTTGATGACATCCTTTGATTTTTGCAGTAGAGTAGAATGATTCCACAATAATAAAATAAATAGTGTCATGTTGGAGAACAGGGGCTACTCTAATTCGTGCTATGCTCAATTTGTTATGAAGTTCCAACAGCCAACAAAGCCGTTAATGAAAAGTATTTGGCATACTGGTTACCCCAGAAAATAAAAAGGTGCAATAAAGGTTGATGATAAGTTGGAGTATCTGGGAGCCATGGAGTGATGAAGCACAGGTCGCCAGGAAGTGATGTAGCAGTGGTAGCTGTTATTATTATTATTATTAAATCACACCCGACAAGCGACGTAGGAACGGAGAAACTCCATGAGGTTAACAAACCCCCACGCAACCAGCCCAGCGGGTGAAGAGAACAAAAGAATTAAAAAAAAGAAGATCCGAGATCACAGAATAGCTCTGTGTACAGATCGTTTCAAGCTGCCAATACCCGCACCAGCAAAGACAGAGCCATCAAGACCATTCCAAACATCCACACACGATGGAAAAAACGAACGGGAATACCGGCCCGTATGGCATCGTAACGGTTCCAAGGCAAACTCATGAAGAGCACCAGTACGCCGAGTATATCTCACCCGAACAAATGGATCCGGAAGAAACTCAGGCAGTGAATGACTAGGGCAGTAATAAATTTTATACAAAAAACAGACCCCACCAACTCTGCGACGATGCGCCAAATCTGAAGGCACAACACTACCCAGCATGAACGCACATCGACGAACCATTTTGTCAAGCAAACACAAATGGCAATCGGCAGCAGAACCCCAGGCTACAGAGCAGTACTCCAGAAGAGGGAGGATAAAGCAATTAATGCAGCGACGTGTCAATTCAACCGAGCCAAACACCCTCCAAGCACGCCTCATAAGACCAATTTTCTGCGATGCACGTGAGGCAACCGAACAAATGTGGGGCTCAAACGTCAATTTTGGACCAAAATTGACACCCAAGATTACCAAGTCATTAACCACAGGAAGTGATACACCATCCAACCATCCAGCATGAGTGCAGGAAAAGGAGGTCCCACAGTACGCGACCTGAATAAGAGCATGGTCTAGTCTTACCCGCATTTAGCATCATCCCCCACCTAGAACACCAGGAATCAATCATTTCCAAATCAAGCTGAATAGATTCTGAAACCTCTAATCTGTCACTAGGCTTATTGCAAACAGCCAGTAGAGTAACATCATCAGCGTAACCAACAAGTAAATTATTAACAAGATGAAACAGATCCGCCGTATATACAATAAACAACAAAAGGCCCAGAACACTACCCTGTGGGACAACAGAAACCAAATCCAAAAACTCACTCCTCTTCCCGTCAACAGCTACACATTGACGTCTGTCAGATAAAAATTAACTAATTACCGCGAGAACTGAACCACCAATACCCATTAATCTCAGCTCATGGAGCAGTCCAAGGTGATTCACGCGATCAAAAGCAGCACTAAAGTCAAACTGTACCAACCTTGCCTCATGACCCCCATCAAGAGCCAGCTGCAACACATGAGAAATGTGAAGCAGAGCATCACAGGTTACCAAGCCCTTACAAAAGCCATACTATGTTGGGAAAGGACACCCTGCTTAAAAAAAAACAATCTCGAAGCAAGCAAACTCTCATAAACTTTCGATAAAACAAGTGTGATAGAGATGGGTCTATAATCAGAGGTACCGGGATGAAATCGAGCCCTTCGGAATAGGCGTCACATGAACAACACGCCAGCACTCCGGAAAAGAGCCCAGCCGCAACATTCGGCGGAATCCGGAAGCAAGCGGGGCTGCGAGCACACCAGCCACCCTCCGAAAAAGAAAGGAAACATACCCGATGGATCAGTGCCCCCATAAGGGTCCAGGTCAAGAAGAAGGCGGTGCACTTCAGAGGATCTGAAAGCAAAACCGGAGAACCTCGGCTCCGGATCACTTGCTAAAGGAATACGCACCCGGTCCCGGCTCTGCTTCCCAACAAAGTAGGGCAACAAAAGGTCTGCCTTGGCGGCGGGGTCCTCAACAAGATCACCACCAGTACCAATTAAAGGAGGGACAGAAAAGCTCACACCAAGCACAGCGCTCTTCAAGGTGGACCACCACTTACGTGCGCTAACAGACGAGGCTAACAACTCCCTTGACCTCAAATTGTGCTCCCTTTCAGCTTCCTCATAAGAAGCACCAGCACGGCGCCGCTGTTCCCTGAAAAGCTGAAAGTCGACAGCAGACCGGCTAGTACGCCAATGGGCATATGCCTCCCGCTTTAACTGGTGCGCCCTCCTACAGGCATCATCAAACTGGGGCTCATCGCCCGTCCTAACCGTTATGAAGCGGGAAGGGACATAAGCGCGCACCATGTCAGAGAGAAGCCGATCCAAAGTAGACCCAGGATCAGTAGACTCTCTCACAACACCCC
>LQNS02278165.1:20874985-20897396 GCA_001587735.2 Parhyale hawaiensis
AAGCATTACATCTACTTCGTGTGACGAGAAGGTACGTAAAACCCATCCACTCCATCTTTTTCCCACAGCGATAACTCTAGCAATATGTTCTGTGAAGGTAGCATCGTCTTGCGTTCTCACTCCGAGGTCTCTTCAAACTGTCTTTCTTTCAATTTAACGCTCATCGCTATTGGTGTATGGTCTGGATTCAAGAAGTGTTTGATATTCCGTATTTTAGCAGATCGAATTTTGTTTCATTTTTAAAGGTCATATTATTGGTAACGACCATTGACAGATGTTTTCCATTTCTCGCTGCTTTGACAGCACGTCTTCCATAGTTTGCACAGCAGCTATTATTCGTGTATATTCAGCAAATTTAATGACGAAGGGACAACATAGGTACATCCGTACCCCATGTCATTGATCATGATGAGAAAGAGAACAGGACCGAGCACGGTGCCTTGTGGGACTCCACTGAGTACCGGCTGTCTTGACGACTCTTTGTTCTTGACGATTACACTTTGAGTTCTGTTTGACAGGACTGCTTCAAGCCACCGAAGATATTTTTCACGTAGACCCATGCGGGAAAGTTTTAACGATAGGATCATAACAAAATCTAAGTATATTACGTCCACATTATTTCCTTGGCACGTCTACAATATAACCATAATGCTCCAGCAGTTGTAAAGTAGTGGAATGTTTATGTCGAAAACCATGTTGTTTTGATGTGAGTAGGTCATAACTCTCTACATGGTGTACTACGTATTTACAGAACACTCCTCGAAAAATATAAGTATTGTTTTGTCAATAACTAGTATTTATAGAAGCAACAGCAGCAGCTTTCAGTAAAACTGCGCTGAGTAGAGCGATGGCACTGCATCCATATGAGAAAATATATGAGATTTAGTTATTCATTTATGAGGTAGAACATTTGGCAGCAAAGGTACAGCGTGGCCAGCACTACAGAGCCCGACCGTAGCTGTGGCTGCGCCGGAAACATGACCAGACGCGGGCATACCGACCGTCTGGCTGAGCAGACGCTGCCCTCTCGCCAGTAAATCACTTAAAGGTGTGGCAACTTGGCAAGCTGAGACAACAAAATCTTTTGTAACACAGCAACGCATATAGTATAAATACTACTATTTTACCTAGAAGTAGAGATTTACTTTATGGATTAATGGGTTAAGTATATCTGAGTACGTGAACTAAAGAATATACGATATTAAAACAAAAATAAAGGGCAAGTTCCTACTCAGGTGTAGACCGCAATGAAGCACTGGGTTGTGATCAATTCTAGATTGTAATGCACTAAACATGATGTTTTATTTTATTATGCATGTGATAAAACAGCTTTAAAAGGCAATTAATATTGCAGTTTACCTTAACAGCAGCTAAAATGCGTGCGGACAGTATATTCAATTACCTAACTCACTAATAGGACATTATCATCAGTGCCAGTCATTGGGAATTACTCGTAAATACCTATTTTGAAAGCTAACAACTTAGTTCAGCCCTCATGATTGCCAAATTTTCTTGACTTCTCAGGTAATGTTTATTACCTTTTATTTGCCCTTTAAGGGCTCTAAAAATACGCTATTGTTTTTAGTCAGAGAACATTACGTTCAACATGCTTAAGAAGTACACGTTAAAACGTAAGAAAAGCTGAGGCTAGAATAAAACTGAGGCGCCAACGTTTGGACGAACACCACGGCTAGACGACACGGAAATGGCTCCAAGAAACACGTGTTGGAAATGAACCGCACCTCGCCTGCTCCGAGCTCCGTCTTAATGGTCTTACTACTTACATCTGTCGGCGTGCTGACTCACAACGTAAATTTAGGGCTCATAATGACTCTTGAGAATTAAGACGACTAAAGCGTTCCGTCACCTTGAACTTTTAACAAACGCTAGCATTTTTTTAAGATCTGAGCAGCTAAAATGGGATAAGTATCAGCTGTTCTGATAAAATTTTGCATTGCGTCAGATAGGACATTATTAATTTTTCACATTCATCTATTCAGTATTTAAACAAGGTAGTATTCAAGTAGACTATATCATTCATGTGCAATAAAGGAAAAATTTGATAAAAACATGACATTGAAATAAATTTGCAACGTGTTTAAACTATAAGATATAGTAATATGATGCTTTTCGCACAAAAGATATCTGTGGTGCATAGCATAGGGAGAGCAATTAAACAAATGAACTCGTTAGGTTGAGAGTTACCTATTATTACATGAGCGAACAAGAGCTTCTGAAGTTCCGTAGTGCTAATTCAAAAGCAGATTCTGAGCGTGCCTATAGCTGTCGCATTCGAAAGAAAAAGGAAAGCCAATGTAAGGCGAGTAATATCCAAGAAGGTGTCATTACTTCACATAATGCTGTACATTATGAGTATCACGCTCCGTTGTATTTATTAGAAGCACTCTGTAGGAAAGAAGTAGGATAAAAACCACAAAGCAACAAATAAAATTTATATAATCAGCTGGTACAACAGTGTTCAATTACCGTTTGATTATATCTTACGACCACCTCCCAACTACAGAATAGGATACAAAGAAATTTGAATACATATTTAATTTAACTGATCTTGACGATTAGGCGCACGCAATGAACGATATTTTAGCAGTTTTTCGTAAGAGCTGTTCGTACGATTAAAAGTTTTAAATGAGGCTTTGAATAAGGAGTTAACCCTGCCTGCATGTCCACGCTCTCTGCAGTGCAAAGAGTGAAAGCGAAAAGAGATATGAAGTATATTTATTTGACAAAATCATTTAATCCGCGTTACATCACAGATTTTGAAAAGTTGGCTCTGCTTACTCTCTTTCTCTCCTTATTGCTCTTAACTTTTTGGCACTTGAGCTAAGCCTCGCATATTGCAACTAGAGCACTCTGAGAGCGCATACCTCCGCCAACTAAGGCAATAATAAAAAATGCGAATTGGTCCTGAAACCTAGACTGTGTTATCATCATCAAAATTTAGTCAATTATGCTTCTTGATATTACTAACAGTTTCAGTAACTTTCTCGAAGTTCCGTCAGGAACTTTTTGAGTTATGTTCTGACGAACACTGAACAAATATATAGTCAAAGACACAAACGGACGAACCGATCAACACCATAATTCGGTCATTTGTGCTTTTTAACTAGCATTTCTAACACTTCTAATAAATTTCATCAAGATCCGTTCATAACTTTTTGAGTCAAGTTTTGATAATAAGAAACGTAAAGACAAACAGAGTAACGGACTGATAGATCACCACAAAAATTTGGTCACGCAGCTGCTAGCTCTTCGTAACAGTCCCAACAATTCTTACAGATTTCACAACGATCCGTGGCTAACTTCTTGAGTTACGCTGTCAAGAAAAATAGGCATAAAAACCAACAAACGGCCGGAAGGACCTTCACAAAGGAAATCATTTATTCCTTCTAATATACCTAACATTTCCTATAAATTTCATATTGATCAGTCTCAACTTTTCGAGTTACTTTGGTGACCGACAAAGAAACATACAAACTCCAAACTCCACAAACTACGTGGCGGACGTAATAAGTACCATATACATATGTAATGTCCACAAAAATTTAATGTGTACAGTTGGCACTAACGGGGCATAAACCGCCAGTGGCAGAGTTATATAATTATTATGATACATGCAAGCTAAGCCAAGATTAATGGGTAATGGTGGTTCAATTTTCGCGGTTATTTCTCAGCTTTTGTTTGGTAGACGCCACTGTGTGATTGTTGGTGGGAAGAGTAGCGACTTTTTAGATGTGGTATCTGATATCCCACAAGGTAATACACTGGGCCCTTTGTTATTCATCGTTTATTCAGCGGACTTGTTTGACTTTGTTCATAGTTTACTTGCTGGTTACGCTGATGATATTACTTTGCTAGCTGTTTACAAGAGTCCTAGTAATAAGTTGGAAGTTTCAGAATCCATTCCACGTGATTTGGAGGTGATTGATTCCTGGTGGTCTAGGTGGGGGATGAGGCTAGTTACAAGTAAGACTAACACCATACTCGTTTCAAAGTAGCGTACGGTGAGACTTGCTGAATGTGTGCCACTTCCTGTGGTTAAGGAGTTGGTAATCTTGGGTGTCAATTTTGATCTAAAGTTGACGTTTGAGCCCCACATCCGTTCGGTTTCCTAACGAGCATCGCAGTGAAAATCGGTCTTATTCGACGTGCTCGGAGGGTGTTTGGTTCGGTCGAGTTGACGTGTCGCTTCTTTAATTGCCATGTCCTACCCCTTCTGGAATACTGCTCCTTAGTCTGGGCTTCTGCTGCTGATTGTCATCTCAGCATGCTTGACAGAGTGATACAGAGTGGTCCGTCCACGTGCGTTCATACTGGATGTTGTGGCGTGTGATCGGGTCTGCTTTCGCTATAAAATGTATTATTACTCTGGTCATCCTCTGCCGGTTTTTCTGCTACAGTCATTTGCTCGGGTAAGGTACCTACACTCGGCGAATTAGTGCTCTTCGTGAGTTTGTCTTGGAGCCGGCAAGATGCCGCACAACCCAGTATTTTCTTTCGTTTTTTTTTTTTCATCATATTAAATGTTTGAAATGGTTTTGATGGCTCTGCCTTTGATGGTGCGAGTATTGGCAGCTCAAAGCAATCTGTTAACAGAATTATTCTGTGATCTCTGAACTTCTCTTTCTTTTCCTCTTGCTGGATTGGTGGCGTGGGGCTTTGATAACCTTATGGAGTTTCTTCCGTTCTCACGTGGCCAGTCTAGCTTATCCTATTATTAATAATACCATAAAATATATCAATAATGCATTGAAAAAGCATGTTACGTTCCATGACCCATTTTCTTTTACCCTACAGTGGGGTATATCTGGCCCTTTTTCATAGCACATCGAGAACACAACAGCAATAGTATTAAAACACTCTACATTAAAACGGATTGTAAACAAGAAAAGAAAAACAAGGTACTGTATTCTGGCATCATCTGCGGCGCACAACTCGCAAGTCCCATATGAACGAATTTTCATTCATAAAGAGAATCAGTCATGACACTTGTCCATTGCATTCTAATTTAGCGCTGCCAAATTGTTGGTGTTTGGCGAAAATGGTGTCCAATTGTTTACAACAGCACCAATGTAATACATTTTACTACAGTGTGCGCTGGTAAATTTTGCCATTACTCAGTAAAAGTAGATGAATCGGTTTCAAGACACGATCTCCCGTATCTCCCAAGTAAGGATATCGGGCTTGGACGGTGCCCAGCTAATACCAGGATTTTGCTGGAGCTTAGGCCCTTTATTCACCGGATCCCCTCCTGCCGTGAACCAATGACGCTTGCGGGACTCGAACGCTCAACCTGCTGATGCAGCAGCGAGCGCTCTAACCACTACGCCACGGCGGCGTACAATGCAGGTAAATAATTTAATCCCAGGGAATAATTACTCTGTTTTTTCGACGCAGCTCCCTAATACAGTAGCGTGCAATGTAAAGATCTCCTAAAGAAATTACGTCTTATGGAATAGAAAGAGTCACACAAATGAGTGAATTGTAAGGTAAAATCCTCGATGTTACCTGTTGTTTCGTAATAGCTTAGGCGCGTGCGAACGAAGCCATCTCGGAGTTCTGAGCTGTGTAGCAGAACTTTTTGACTCATCCTTATACGTATGACTTCTCTGGGTACCGTCTCTGTACAGCAGGTGCAGAATACTCATATAGATATACTGCATAGCAAGTAGCAAACGACTAACTGTCTTAGGGAATATATTTCATTTATCATAAAGTAAATGGGCAAGAGCTACCGCTACGGTAACGGCATCCATTTAATAACTACGTATAACACCAACATTTGTCATGCCCTGCATCCCTTCCTCCTAAATTATCTAAATTACTAAGCAGCAACACGGACACTTCCTTAATTTTAAACGGTCCAGAACTTCCTGGAAGCTGGCTTTAGGTTAGACACATTACTGTAAGTGGTCCTAAGGCAAACTTATCTAAAATTCTGGAAATGGGGAATTCTGCCGCATTAATATCAGTAACAGGCGGAGTCCGGGCGACTCTCCTCAAAAGTCTGAAGTGAGCTGTAGCTGCTGCGTACGTGGGAGCAGATTTGGAGGTCAGGTGCACTGCCCTGGTAGGATTTTTGGTTGATGTACTAAGGGCGAGATTGATCGAGTTTCCCACTTGGATCGAGATCACCTAAATTAATTAACTTCACATTTTCTTGATGTTCAGCCCTGACCCGTGTAACATTTTTTATTCCCTTGGTATTCCTGGAACTTCGTCAGTCTACATTCGCTAGATATTAGAACGCGATATCTCATGGATATTGTTTTTTGCACTATTTTGGGAATATCCCGTAGGAANTCTTGAAGATCCGTTCATAACTTTTTGAGTTATACTGTTAACAAACGTTATGACAAACATGAGTCAAACATACAAACGAAAAAACCGATCTGCACCAAAATTTGATCATTTATGTCTTTTAGCAATACTAACTACTCCTATAAATTTCATAAAGATCCATTCATTATTTTTTGAGTTATAAATCTAACAACTCATGTTAATTTCATGAAAATCCAGCCACAACTTTTTGAGTTATAGCGTCGAGAAAATGAGGCTGACAAACAAACAAACAAACGGATGGGCATATCTTCACCAAAAGTTAATCAACTGTTCCTCCTAACATAACCAACAATCCCTGCAAATTTCATCCAAATCGGTTCATAACTTTTTGAATCATCTTGGTGACAGACAAACAGACAAGCAGACAGACAAACAGGCAAACAGACAAACAGACAGACAGATAGACAAACACGACAAAAACATAACCTCCTTGGCGGAGGTAATTACTCTGTTTTTTCGACGAAGCTCCCTAATACAGTAGCGTGCAATGTAAAAATCTCCTAAAGAAAGTACGTCTTATGGAATGGTGAGAGTCACACAAATGAGTAAATTGTAAGGTAAAATCCTCGATGTTACCTGTTGTTTCGTAATAGCTTAGGCGCGTGCGAACGAAGCCATCTCGGAGTTCTGAGGTGTGTAGCAGAACTTCTTGACTCATCCTTATATGTACTTCTCTGGGTACCGTCTCTGTACAGCAGGTGCAGAATACTCATATAGATATACTGCATAATAAGTAGCAAACGACTAATTGTGTTAGGGAATATATTTCATTTATCATAAAGTGAATGAGCAAGAGTTACCGCTACGCTAACGGCATCCATTTAATGACTACGTATAACAGCAACATTTTTGATGCCCTGCATCCCTTCCTCCTAAATTATCTAAATTACTCAATAGCAACACGGACACTTCCTTAATTTTAAACGGTCCAGAACTTCCTGGAAGCTGGCTTTAGGTTGGACACATTACTGTAAGTGGTCCTAAGACAAACTTATCTAAAATTCCGGAAATGGGGAATTCTGCCGCATTAATATCAGTAACAGGCGGAGTCTGGGCGACTCTCCTTAAAAGTCTGAAGTGAACTGTAGCTACTGCGTACGTGGGAGCAGATTTGGAGGTCAGGTGCACTGCCCTGGCAGGACTTTTGGTTGCTGTACTAAGGGCGAGATCGATCGAGTTGCCCACTTGGATCGAGATCACCTAAATTAATTTACCTTAAATTGTCTTGATGTTCAGCCCTGAGCTTCACACTTGCCACTTTGGATCAGGTTGGATGAAATAGCAGCCATTTAAAGTATGGTTTTAAGAAAAATAGAATAATTATGTACCGTAATAGTGAATAGATAACAGGCAAAATTGTACGAAAGCAACGAAACCGAAAGCAACCAAACAGATGGGTCTAGAGTCTAGACCAATCTAGCTTCATTCGTGCCTCGGGCCACTTATACGCGGAGTCTGGTAGGAAATTTGTTGGCGAAATGCTACGCTCAGCAATTTTTTATCCTCGTCTTTACTGAGCTCAACTGTGGGTGCGCACAAATGCAGAACTTACAGTCACTCGAGTTTTCTCTTTGACGGTTACAATGCCGTGACTTCTGCTTGTGGCGTTTGGTGGTAAAAGTAAAGTCAACTTGAGCGCATCCTCAGATGGAAAACCATCACGCAGTGGTTTGTGCAGCGGATATAGGCCCACTGGCCCCAGAGGAGTAAGTGCGGCTGCAGCCGACCACGGGTCCTGAAGACCTATGGTGTTAATTTGACGGAAGGTTCAAATGACCCGCGCCCCCCCTACCTTCTCATCACTTAGGAAGGTGAGTACCCCCACGGCACTCTGCGCGCCTACCACTGCCGAGTCAGCACACCTAGAGCAGCAACGAGCTCGTGTGTGAATGTCACATTTAGACTTAGACTTTTATTGTTTCCAAAAGTATCACAACACAATATAAAAGATTACAATGGGATAGAATTGTCATGGTGAAAGCAAGCCCTACAAAAGTACAAGTACCTATTGGGCACATGTCAACTATAAATCAATATACTGTCCTAGACAATGGTCTCTAAATTTTACCTTGAATATATGGTGTGACATTGGTTCAAGCATATTAACTGGAAGATCATTATATACCCTAATACACTGGAAGACTGTGGAACGTTTTTCTAATTCGAGATGTACATTAGGCAAGTTAAATCTGTTATTTTTTGTATCATAATTACCAGTAGGGAGCAAGGGGAGGAAATGAGTTTCAAAACACCCTATTTCACCGCTTATAGACATACGCATGAACTTCATTAAAAAATTCCTATATACATCTCTAAATTTCTATAATTTCAACTGACAGTACATGCTATTCGTATACACCATTGGTACGTTATTACAATCTCTCTTCACATTAAGTATGATCCTTAGTGCATTATTCATTATCGTTGTTATTGGCTTAACTGTACTCTCAGGTGCGCCACCCCAAATTATGATAGCGTATGTAATTTTCGAATAAAGTAACGAATAGTACAATGATAGCAGTGTATCTCTGGAGACAAACCTAAATACAGCATATAGAGCACCTTTAGCTTTATTCAATTTTTTGCAATCGAGAGATATGTGAGGTAAAAAGCTAAGCCGATGATCAATTATAACACCTACATATTTGAACGACTCAACCCATTGCAGTTGCTCTTCATTAAGATATACATCAGGTAAAAACATTACTTTTTTGGGACTAAAAACCATTAATTTTGTCTTTCTTGCATTAGGTGTGAGTTCATTAGAAGTCAACCATTGAAGTAAACCACCAATAAATCTACGTAATTTTTCGACGGCTACATTCAAATCATAGTCATGTAGGTAAAAAACGGCATCATCAGCAAACAACTGCCCAGTAATACCATAAAAAATCATGTCATTAATGTATATATTGAATAATAATGGTCCCAGGACCGACCCTTGAGGCACACCTATTTCAACGTCGGCTGTATATGACTGTGCATCACCAGTTACTACATACTGCTTGCGGTTGGTCAAGTAATCTGAAATGAGATTTAATGCCGGCCCCCTAATACCATAATGATCTAATTTATGAAGTAAAATGTCTTTATTAACGGTATCAAACGCCTTTTTGAGGTCTAAAAATAAGCAAATAGTAAAACAACAGTCATTGCAACAGTCATTGCAATTTGATTAAATTATAAAATTAACTCGGAAATAGGAGGACATAGTCAAAGCTTGACCTTTGCCGCTTGTAATAGCGCAAACACTGCGAGAAGGATTTCACGTGAAAGGTACTCGCATTAGTTGTACAACTCTGTGCAAGCCGAAGCCCTGTTCGCGGCAAAGTAATAGTGTGTGGAATTGCCCGGAAGTTGGCAGTTTTTGCTGTAGTGTGCGCCCGCCATAGAGGTATGCAGGCTGCCGTACTGTCCAATATTATGACCAATGATGGATGCCAATACCCTCGACAGCTTTACATGCCATCCTAACCAGTGACCCAGTGATCGACTTGGGACCAACGCTGTCCAATTGAGTGCTGCATACTGTTCGTCGTCTCTTGATTTTACCCACCAAAAATATGACAAGTTGATATTTGGGTGTAAGAGAAGGTGGTACGGAAAATATAAATTTTACTTCTTTGCTGTAATTAAATACTTGTGGAAAAGAGAAACTGACTCCTGCTGTCAAATGGCTTTAAGCAATTTGGATCCTATATTTCCTTACAAGTTGCATAGTGTGGCCCCTATTTTTTGCTTAAATTCTGTAAAGCTCTGAAAGTCATGCAGCAGTGGAGTCAATATGTTATTTGCATGCAAATCACGATATGACTGTGCCTACCTGTTCAAAATGTATTTACTCAGGTGAGGAATTTGCATGCAAATCATCAATGGCTGAGCGAGACACCATTAGCGTGAATGTAGTATGAAAGTTTTCGAAGCTGTAAAATTGGCGTCAAATTCTGGGGAGTGAAGGCCTGCCATATTAACTCGCAATCATGAAATGAGGTGGGGGGATCGATCAATTCTGAAAATAAAGAACGAAACTGCATTAGTTAATTTCCCGTATTGCAGTATTTCTAAATTTGTGATGTTCTGCTTCACGAATCTCTCGCGTTGCAGTTAGCATTTGGTATAAATAGGGGGTCATGAGGCTAGGTTGGTCCAGCTTGACTTCAGTGACTGCGTGAATCACCTACTATTGTTTTCACAGGGCGTGTTACACTGTTTTTCGCTAATAATTCTTAAACGAATTGTCGGATCACTATGGTCTTTCAACACAAACCTATTACACCCGTACATAATTTATAGCCCACGTAGTATATTGCTATATGTGTTTACAGAGGAGTTTACTCGTGTATATTAAGCCTATATTAAGCTGAAGCCAGGAAGTCGCTTCAAAACATTCGAATAACGACCAATTGTTCAAAGAAAACTTGAAAACCATTTTCTTTGAATAACTAGTTTTTTTGCCTGAGGCGTGTTGCAATCAGGAGCCGGTGTTACCCTTACAGTGTTACCCGGTGTCACCCCGTGTAGCGGTGAAAATGGTTTTCAATTTTTCTTTGAACAATTGGTCGTTATTCGAATGTGTTGAAGCGACTTCCTGGCTTCAGCTTAATATAGGCTTAATATACACGAGTAAACTCCTCTGTAAACACCTGTAGCAATATGCTATGTGAGCCATATATTAGGCAGGGGTGTAATAGGCTTTGTGTTGAAATACCATGATGAATCGACAATTCGTTTAAGAATTATTAGCGAAAAACAGTGTAACACAGCTGGTGAAAACCATAGTAGCCTTGCTTCATCAACTATTTGTCTGGTAGACGCCAATGTGTAGATGTTGATGGGAAGAGTAGTGAGCTTTTGGATGAGGTATGGGGTGTCCCTTTATTGTTCATCGTATACACAACGGACTTCTTTCATGTTGTTCATAGCTAACTTGTCGGTTAAGCTGACGATGTTACTTCGCTGGCTGTTTGTGAGAAGCCTAGTAATAGGTTGGAGGTTTTAGAGTCCATTCAGGGTGATTTGGAGGTGACTGATTCCTGGTGTTCTAGGCGGGGATTGAGATTAAATGCAAGTAAGACTAAAACTTTCTCATGTCTAGGTCACGTACAGTGAGGCATGCTTTCCCCGCACTTCTACTGGATGACGTGTCACTTCCTCGTATCTCGGGTGTCAATTTTGACCCACAGTTGACGTTTGAGGTCCACTCAGTAGCCTCACGAGCATAGCAGAAAATTGGTCTTATGCGACGTACTGTGAATATGTTTGGTTCGGTAGAGTTAGTTCGTCGCTGCTTTAGTTGCTATGTCCTCCTCCTTTTAGAATACTGCTCCTTAGTCTGGGGTTCTGCTGCCGATTATCATCTGAGTTTGCTTGACTGAGTATTCGTCAATGTGCGTTTATGCTGGATAGTGTTATGCCTTACGATCTGGTGCATCGTCACAAAGTTGGTGAGGTTTGTTTTCTCTATGAAAAATCTAATTGCCATAGTCATCCGCTGGCGCTTTCTCTTCCGGAACCATTTGCTCGGGAGCTGTTTACTCGGCGTACTGGTGCTCTTCGTGAGTTTGTTCTGGAACCGATATAATGTCGTACAAGCCAGTATTCTCGTTCGTTTGTTCCATCAGGTGTAGATATTTGGAATAATCTTAATCTCTCTGCCTTTGTTGGTGCTGGCATTGGCAGCTTTGAACACTGCAAACAGAGTAATTCTGTGAGCTTTAATTCTCTCACTTTCTTTCCTGTGGGAGTTGGCAACCTTATGGAGTTTCCTCCGTTCTGACGTCGCCAGTCTGGTGTATTTTTAAAATAGTAATAATAGCAATTGATAATAGCTACGCAATGATTCTGTTAGAAGCAAAGACTAACTTATGTGGAGAAGTTGGCGGTTATATCTGCGTAATATTTTTATATATCATAAGAGCTCCTCTCTGTAGGAACAATGAACCTTACAGCATACATATTACAGCACGTTTGTGGGGCATCCATTTATTTATTTCTATGAAATGTTACTTGGGCAAAAGGTTGGGTAGGCATCAGTTCCTTAGAAGCTTGATCAAGCGTGTATTGCTGTACCTACCATGCTTGGAGTCAGTGCTTGTTAGCGTTTCAAACTTCAGAAGTAAGCATGGTGGTGATAAACTCGACAAATTTTGTACATGATTTATTCTTAATATTGTATTAATGAAAGTTGTGAACTGCTATATTGTTACTGGCTGAAACAATAGAGCTTGTGTCTGTCACGCTTTAGCAATAAGAAGTATTGTTTTCTTTCTTTTCGAAGAACTCAACTCCACTTGTCCATAATTTTATAACCTTGCAGCCTGTAAACCTACTTAACAGCTTATGAAAATTTTAATATAAGTGGAAATTTGCAGGACTATTTTCAATATGCGCCTATGATACCCTGGAGTTTCATGCAATCTCCCTCCCACTCAAAGCCATACATTTTATTATGCACCTGCTTCTGGTAGATACTGATACCCTGAACACGAATTAATAAACTACAATAATTTTTGTAATATTGATGTGTTGAGTTGAGCAGTCTACCGTCAGTACAGTGCAACTTCCCTCAGGCTAGGCATATTTAACGGAGATTGTGAGTTATTCTTTTCGCATTTTTTTACCATTTTAGACATTATTCACCTGCGGACCTAACCTCAGTAATACAAACTTAGCCTACAGAAACATAGTTTAAACCAACATGTTTTGTCCCGTGCTTCAATCAAAGCATTGCAATTGTCTGCTAACCCCTTCAAAGGGCATATAATTTGCCATAGGGTTAGATTAATTTGATAGGTTAGCCTACCTTCTGTTATAGGGACAGCAACTCCAGTGGGACCCAGTAGATGACTTTCAGGGTTGCCAGCTGGAGTTCTTCACTGCCAAATTTGACCCAATCTGGCAGCGAAGAACCTGCCTGGTAATTGAGACATGGCCATCTGGCAGTCTGGTAATGAACAGTGCAAAATTTGGTAATTAAGCTGACTAAACTCTGTCCACTTTGTTTGAGCATGGCCAAATTCCTCTACAGCGTTGCCAAATTTAGGGGTATTTCTGAGATTTCTCTATATGCAGGTAGTGGGCGGGGATAAGATATGGATAGAACAAAATCTCTGAAATGCGCATAGAATTGGCAACGGTGTAGAGGAATTTGACGCTGCCCAAACTGCCTTAAAAAATGGACAAAGTATAGAAGAAATTGAAAAATGAAAAATTGGATTTGAATACCATTTTTACATAAAAAAATTGTTGAATAGACAAATCAAGCCATTTGAATGAAAAAGACATACATTTGATGCCGTCAAGAAGAGTAAAGCCCGCTGCAGACGATAGTCTTTTGTCTTGTGTTTTCACTTCACAGCGTTCGAATACTTCGCACTGTCCCTGCACACACGACTGTCAGTCTACCGAAAGTTTCGATAAAATGTTTGACGTCGTATTCTCTGGTTTAGCCCGTGTCACTAGGGCAGTGTCTTGTGTCGTTTAAAATTTTAGCGACTGTCGTCTCTAAAAGCAGTGCTGTATTTTCTTATTTATACAGACAGAGCAACGCGTTCAAACACGGTGAAGTGAAAACACAGAACAAAAGACTATCGTCTGCAGCGGGCCTAACGAAGGCGTTTCGGCAATGTCGTCACTACGATAGATCTTGTGGCCCATGCCGATTTCCTGCGTATCATGGAATCGTTCATCCCCTTGCCCGCCCTCAGCCTCCGTTACAGAAGAAAGTTATTACGTAGTGGCGCTTGAATGAAACTTTGTTTTCGATAAAGTAAAGTGTATCTGCTATGCTTTCACCAAAATTCGATGTTTTTTTAAACAGTGGTAAAAAGAAGCGACAGGGGAACAGCGAGGAACTTGAAGAAGTAGAGCTTCAGCTGACAGGGGTTTTGGTCGTTACTCTTCTGTTCCATGTGTCGACTATTTCTCTTGAGTGAGAGTAAAAAGTGGGACCGGATGTAAACTTTGAAACGTGAGGCAGCATCGCACTGAGAGCACGTACGATTAGGCCACGGAATTAGGTCTTATAGGCCTTACTTCACCAAAGCTTCAGGGCGCCTACCGACTAGACTGCCAGCGAGCTAGCGAGCGAGCGAAGCGAGTGTTGGAAATAATAAATATCTATAAAGGCGTACACCGACTGCAAGCGAGCGAAGAAACATACTCGCGCTGGCTGCCGAGCGAGTATCGCTCGCGGACGCGGTACTCGCATGTTTCGTATGTTTGGTTGCCAGACGCACGACTTTCCGCTGCTCCACTTCGTTCAAAGTTCGTTGTAAGTGAGTGTTCAGAGGTCTTGGCCAGCAGTTCGCTTGCCTGCAATAGGCATAACCCAAAAATCGCTCGCTTGGCTTCGCTCGCTGGCAATCGGTAGACACCCTCAGGCAGAATACTTGGATCTGTCACTTTGAAACGTGTTGCAAGTGTTAAAAGCAACGCGATTAGGGATGGCCTGCTTAAAACTCCATTTTAGGGAGCAAGATTGTATTCCTGGAATCGCATGGGTAACCGACTTAGGGTCAATGCCTGAAGCTCTATTCCACGGGTCGAAGCCAGAGCATCTGCCTGAAGTTTAGAACAAGTCAAGCCTCGGAGGCGTAATTTTGGCGACCAATCGAACGTGCTCTCATTGCTCTACGTCCATTATGAACGTCATTTATCCTTCCCTTGCAGAGCTGTTATAGAACCAACTGTGCGACGCAAAATATTTTTGTTTTCAGTGACGAAAATTTGCACGGGGGCGTACGATGCATTGATGGTAACTGTTGCAGAGTTTTGACTGCGTTCCTAAGCCTTGTTGCCATAATAAAAACGACCGATGACGGGTATGATATCAATATAAAAACTGAAGAACACACACTGAGAACACATACCTCCGCCTAGCAATGCAATATTAGTAACAATTCGAATTGGTCGCGAGTCCACGATTTCTATTTGGTCATCACTAAATTTAAGTCACTTGTTCCATGGGATATTTTTACCATTTCCTAGCAATTTCATGAAAATTCGTTGATAATTTTCTGAGCTTTGTTGCCAAGAAACACATGTAGACAAACATAATGTAAAAGGATCTTCACCAAGAACTCACCATCTTTTTCTCCTAACATAGCTAACAATCCCTGTAAATTTCTTAAATATCAATCCATAACATTTTAAGTTATCTCGGTGATGGACGGACAGACAAACTAAAAAACAACCAAAAACAAAGACACAGGCAGACCTACACCGACAAGAACAAGACCTCCTCGGCAGAGCTAGTGAGAGGTTGGCAATACGCGAAAACCTCGATGTGGCGGTGAAACTGAACGAATTTGTCTATAGACTTCTCGTGGGACTTGTCAACCTGACTACTTCAACCATGGCTAGGCTTTGCAAGCGTCTTGCCTTCGTGTTCACTTTACTTCCTTCCCCTTCTACTGTATACCTGTACCAATGATACTTGTTGTTGTTGTTGTTGTTGTTGTTCTTCTTCTTCTTTCTGGACTTGCTGTTCCCATGTCCCTATTGGTCCACAATGGGGTAAAATTTAAATGGTATCTGCGAGTTTCTGGAAGTGTCCCAAATGAAGAATGCGAATATGCGTTTCCGTCAGTTGCTTGCAATATACATTCTCTAGTTGCGATATTCTGATACAGCTAGGAAGAGGTGCAGTGCTCGACTCCAAAGGCCCACTTGCACCGGCGCAAAATGAATCACAATGCATTTCTTTTTTCATCACTTCAAAATTAGCAATTTTTTATTGCAAAAACAGACAGAACTATCCATTCTGACACTGCGGTCACGATATTCTCAAAGTAGCGTGAGCTCCAGGCTCAAGCAGCAATGTCTTGTTCTAACCTCATAATGCGCAGGCTGCTAAGTACGATAGTGCTGCTTCACTTGTCACATGTACAGTAAGCTTCGGCCCAGTTCAACTCCACGGCTAATGAAGCAGACAACTGAAGCCGGGACTTGTGGTGCTATATTATTCTCCATCTTCGCTCCTTAGAAACTCGCAGCATCCCGGTGGAGATTGTGATGCTCGCCAACGCGTCTTGCGGCTTTGTTGGCAAAATTCTGCCAGTAAAATGGAAGTTCAGAAAGAAACAGAAAAAATATTGCCGATAGTAGCAAGAAGGCTAATCAACAAGCAATGTTAACAAGCTTTAGGAAAGGCAGAGCAAGAGAAGTCATCACGGCCATATGTGTGGTTTCCCTATAGAAAGTGTTAGCGTGGCTGTAATGTCTCTTTGTACTCGAGCAACATTATTGGGTAAGTCGATCACAACAGTCACGGAAGCCAAGGGAACGTTGAAAGTTTAGAAAATGGTTACGTAATCTTACCCTCTAACATCAAAAATATTGGAGGTCCCAGCTGCTCAGCTTGGTTGGGCACCGCCCCCCCCCCCCCTCACCCTTGCCGACTTGTTCAGACGTGAGTTTATTTATACTGTATACAGTGTTACAGCGGATTAGTACCATTTTCACCGCAATCTCTCATACCGCAATTCAAAATCCCATGCCTGATTATTTCCTAATTTTTGTCTGCTTTTAGGTTAAACTGCAGAGTACAAGACTAATTTACATGATTTCTATGCAAAGGCATTTGTCGTTTTTATTCTCTACTCGAGTGCATCGTAGTTAATAACCCGAAAAGTTTCAAGACTCTGTTAATGGGTGAAATGCCAATCGTACCATTGTTACGAATATTGTGCTCTATGTATATTTATATTCTTAATTAATTAATATTGCTAGGTATTCAACGGCGATAAATTATATTTTTTCTTCATTATTACGAATTTGTTTCTCATATACACGCTGTAGTAAAATTATACTTTTAACAAGTATTTCGAACAAAGTTTTCAAAAGTATCTTGCTTTCTTTAAGCGAACGCGAGTATTAAACTCTAAAACATTTAGGCTTTAGAGCAGCCTATGACAGTAATACATATGACAATAGCACAGCTGCTCGCTGGTGTTAGAAGGAGCGAGATAAGCGATCGCTTTGTATACAACAGTTTCACGGCGAACAACCCGAGGCTGTGAAACCTTTATTATTTTTGATGGAAACTCTTGAGAGCGAGGGCAAGGTTCAAAATCTGTTATNTGATGAGGTAATTTGCGAAACAGCATGGAATGTTCTCTTTGCATCATTATGGGATGTGCGATGTGTAGGGAATGTCAAGATTGTTCAGGGGATGTTCCACTTATATTTTCATGTTGCGTGGGGAGCTTCACGCTTGCCACTTTGGATCTAATTGGATGAAATAACAGCCATTTAAAGTATGGTTTTAAGAAAAATGGAATCATTACATACCGTAGTGGTGAATAGATAAGAGGCAAAATTGTACGACAAGTTGCTTGCTTTGAATTGCTCGAAAGCAACCAAACAGATTGGTCTACAATCTATATAGACTCTTGAATCTAGACTAGTCTAGCTGCATTCGTTCCTCGGGCCACTTATTCGCCGAGTCTGGTAGAAAATTTGTTCGCGAAATGCCACGCACGGCAAGTTTTGATTATCGTCTGCACTGAGCTCAACTGTGGGTGCGCACAAATGCAAAGGTTGCAGTCACTCGAGTTTTCTCTTTTACGGTTACAATGTCGTGACTTCTGCTTGTGGCGTTTGATGGTAAAGGAAAAGCCAACTTGAGCGCATCCTCAGATGGAAAACCCTCACGCAGTGGTTTATGCAGTGGATATAGGCCCACTGGCCCCAGAGGAGTAAGTGCGGTTGCAGCCGACCACGGGTCATGAAAAGGTTCAAATGACCGCGACCACGGAAGGTTCAAATGACCCGCGCCCCCGTTCCCCCTCTTCACTGAAGAAGGTAAGTACCCCCCCTCCCCCCGGCACTCTGCACGCCTACCACTGTCGAGACAGCACTCCTAGATCAGCAACGAGCTCGTGTGTGAATGTCACATTAAAGTAACAGTCATTGCAATTTGACTTAATTATAAAATTAACTCGGAAATAAGAGGTAGAGTCAAACCGCTTGTAATAGCGCACACACTGCGAGAAAGATTTCACGTGAAAGGTACTCGTATTAGTTGTACAAGCTGAAGCCTTGTTTGCGGCAACGTAATAGTGTGTGGATTTGCCCGGAAGTTGGCAGTTTTTGCTGTAGTGTGGGCCCGCCATAATGGTATCCAGGCTGCTGTACAGTTCAATATTATGACCAGTGATGGACGCCAATACCCTCGACGGTTTCACGTGGTATCTTAACCAGCCACCCAGTGGTCGACTTGGGACCAACGCTGTCCAAGTGAGTGCTGCATACTGTTCGTCGTCTCATGATTTTACCCTCCCAAAAAATGACATATTGATATTTTCGGTGTAAGAGAAGGTGGTATCGAAAATATAAATTTTACTTCTTTGCTGTAATTAAATACTTGCGGAAAAGGGAAATGACTCTTGCTGTCAAATGGCTTTAAGCAATTTGGATCCTACATTTTCTTAGAAGTTGCATAGTGTGGCCTCTATTTTTTGCTTAAATTCTGTAAAGCTCTGAAGCTCATGCAGCAGTGGAGTCAATATGTTATTTGCATGCAAATCACGATATGACTGTGCCTACCTGTTCAAAATGTATAAACTCAGGTGAGGAATTTGCATGCAAATCATCAGTGGCCGAGCGAGACGCCATTAGCGTGAATGTAGTATGAAAGTTTTCCAAGTTGTAAAATTGGCGATAAATTTTGTATTCTAGAGAGAGAATGCCTGCAATATTAACTCGCAATCATGCAATGAGGTGGGGGATCGATCAATTCTGAAAATAAAGAACGAAACTGCATTAGTTAATTTCCCGTATTGCAGCATTTCTAAATTTGTGATGTTCTGCTTCACGAATCTCTTGCGTTGCAGTTAGCATTTGATATAGGGGGTCATGAGGATAGGTTGATCCAGCTTGACTTCAGTGATTGCGTGAATCACCTGCTATTGTTTTCACAGGGCGTGTTACACTGTTTTTCGCTAATAATTCTTAAACGAATTGTCGGATCACTATGGCATTTCAACACAAACCTATTACACCCCTACACAATTTATAGTCCACGTAGCTTATTGCTACATGTGTTTACAGAGGAGTTTACTCGTGTATAAGCCTATATTAAGCTGAAGCCAGGAAGTTGCTTCAACACATTCGAATAGCGCCCAATTGCTCAAAGAAAACTTGAAAACCAATTTCTTTGAATAACTAGTTTTCTGCCTGAGGCGTATTGCAATCAGGAGCCGGTGTTACCCTCACAGTGTTACCCGGTGTCACCCCGGGTAGCGGTGAATGCGACGTACGATCTCAGCGCTTCCAAGAAGTGTTGCGCAATTTGCAGAAAACTCGTACCTAAATATTTCTGGCGGAGCCTTATTATGGCTGTATTTGAAGGTAAAACGTTGAAAAAATACGCAAAAGTGCTTCAAATGCAGGAACTCAAGCAATATAAGGCAGGAATACATTTTTAATAACAATTGGTAAATATTAAAGCCAATTGTTGTAAACAAAGGCAGTGTTACCCAACTCATAGACGTACAATAATTTTGGGGCGTGTTGCAATCAGACGTCGGTGTTACCGTCACAATGTTATACGTACGTGTAGCAGTGAATGCGACTTGCGATCTCAGCGCCTCAAGAAAAGAGTTGCGGAGTTTTCAGAAAGCTTAAACATATATATTTCTTGCGGCGCCTTATTTTCACTGTATTTTAAAGCCCTCCTAAGCGTACAATTAATTTGCGCAGCAAATTATAAGACGAATGCTACAACTGTACAATCATTTTGAGCAACATTCAACTTCATCAGCTCCAACTACACTTTTGGCAGAGTCATTTATTTATTTTTATTCTTTACTTTCTTTTGAAATTTGTTCTCAGCGAATTAATTTTTTACGACATCTTTCGTTTCTTCGTGAAACTTTTCTTGTACTTTCCAAACAACTTTTCGTATTGTTCGTTTTTCTTATTTCTGTTGCTTTAATCCCTGTTAGTAAGGCACCATAATGCTGGTAATGACCTATATTGTTAATCCTCAATGAACTCTAACAAAACTTTCGCTCGTTGGGTGGTTTTGGAAGACATAGTTTGGATATTACAGTATGCGCAAATTATTCGTACTTCTCGGAACCGCGATAGGATGAGAGTTAAGAAAACTACACAAAAGTGCTTTACATGCTAGAATTTAAGCACTATATGGCAGTCATACATTTTGTAATAATGATATTTGAGAATCATACTCAATGTTCGTGTTATCCATAACATGACCCTAAAGTTTAGGAAGGTAGTTGTCGGTGTTACCCATCGTGTATCGCCTATTGGCGGAACCGGTGGTTAAGCAAATCAAATGATTATCACGTGATAACTCACTTGATGAAAAACGTCCTATTATGAGATATAAATACATGATTTAGAATTTACATGTTTGTACTGTAGGTCGTGCTGTATGGTACTGTAATGCCTATTGGATAATGCTGTATGTTATAGTATTTAGTCAGTCAGACGAAATAGTCTTAAGCCATGCAGATGCCTCATCGGGAAGAACTGACTGCATTTACCCTATTTTTATGTAATAAGCTGTAATAATAGCAAGAAAAATAATTGTTATATTGCTCCTCCTGTGAGGATAATCGTTAGCTGGTACTATTAGGTTGCCAGTTCAATTAACTAGTTTGGTCTGTAATGGCACTGAGCCTTGTTGATTAGGTTGTAAATTCATAGCTGTAATATTATTTAGAAATTATTGTACACGAAAATTTTAATGTATATGCTGTATTAGAATAATCTAAGAACACATCCCGCCCGTGGAGAAATATATGATCAATAAATAAATAAATATCGCTCTGGAGACCAGTGTAGCGCACGTGACACCGTAGGCCTGATTGCAACACGCCACAAGTGGGGCGTCGTTCGAATGTGTTGAAGCGACTTCCTGGCTTCAGCTTAACATAGGCTTAATATACACGAGTAAACTCCTCTGTAAACACATATAGTAATATGCTGTGTGGGCCATATATTAGGTAGGGGTGTACTAGGCTTTGTGTTGAAATACCATAGTGATTCGACAATTCGTTTAGGTATTATTCGCAAAAAACAGTGCATCACGGCTGGTGAAAACCATAGTAGGCTTGCTTCATCAACTATTTGTCTGGTAGACGCCAATGTGTAGTTCTTGATGGGAAGAGTAGTGAGCTTTTGGATGAGATATGGGGTGTCCCTTCATTGTTCATCGTATACACAACGGACTTGTTTCAGATTGCTCATAATTAACTTGTTGGATAAGCTAACAATGTTACTTTGCTGGCTGTTTGTGAGATGCCTAGTAATAGGTTGGAGGTTTCAGAGTCCATTCAGAGTGATTTGGTGATTTAGGGGACTGATTCCTGGTGTTCTGGGCGGGGGTTGAGATTAAATGCAAGTAAGACTAAAACTTTCTCGTGTCTAGGTCACGTACAGTGAGGCCTGCTTTCCCCGCACTTATACTGGATGATGTGTCACTTCCTGGTATTCTCAGGGGTCAATTTTGACCCAAAGATGACGTTTGAGGCCTACCTCCACTCAGTTGCCTCACGAGCATCGCAGAAAATCGGTCTTATGCGACGTACTGTGAAGATGTTTGGTTCGGTAAAGTTAATTCGTCTCTGTTTTAGTTGCTAAGTCCTCCTCATTTTAGAATACTGCTCCTTAGTCTGGGGTTCTGCTGCCGATTGTCATCTGAGTTTGCTTGACAGAGTAATCGTCAATGTGCGTTTATGCTGGATAGTGTTGTGACTTACGATCTGGCGCATCGTCGCAGAGCTGAAGAGGTTTGCTTTCTCTATGAAATATCTAATTCCGTAGTCATTTGCTGGCACTTTCTCTTCCGGAACCATTTGCTTGGGAGCGGTTTACTCGGCGTACAGGTGCTCTTCGTGAGTTTGTCTTGGAACCGATACACTGTCGTACAAGCCAGTATTCTCGTTCGTTTGTTCCATCATGTGTACCCCTCCGTGTCCGCTACGTCAACGTCGTGGAGGGGTGGCAACGTCATCTGCCAGGTTTTGATTTTCTTTATCGTTCAGTTGTCAATCTCGCCGTTTTAGCTTATTTACTTTGT
>LQNS02278165.1:20905605-20924022 GCA_001587735.2 Parhyale hawaiensis
ATGAGAGCAGTTCAGCTCAGAGATTGATATAGGAAGTTGATTGCGCTTCACTCCTGAATCGCCGTGTTGCGTCTGGGGTGGTAAAACAATGAATCTAATAATAATAATAATCCATCATGTGTAGATATTTGGAATAATCTTGATCTCTATGACTTTGTTGATGCTGGCATTGGCAGCTTTGAGCACTGTAAACAGAGTAATTCGGTGAGCTTTAATTCTCTCACTTTCTTTATTCTCTTTCTGTTCTGGTTGTGGGGGTTAGTTATCTTATGGAGTTTCCTCCGTTCTGACGTCGCCAGTCTGGTGTATTTTTAAAATAGTAATAATAGCAATTGATAATAGCTAAGCAATGATTCCGTTAGAAGTAAAGACTAACTTACTTGGGGAAGTTGGCGGTAATATCTGCGTAATATTTTTATATATTATAAGAGCTCCTCTCTGTAGGAACACTGAACCCTGCAGCATACATATTACAGCACGTTTGTGGGGCATCCATTTATTTATTTCTATGAAATGTTACTTGGGCAAAGGGTTGGGTAGGCATCAGTTGCCTTAGAAGCTTGATCAAGCGTGTATTGCTGTACCTACCGTGCTTGGAGTCAGTGCTTGTTAGCGTTTCAAACTTCAGAGGTAAGCTTGGTGGTGATAAACTCGACAAACTTTTGTACATGATATATTTTTAATATTGTATTAATGAATGTTGTGAACTACTATTTTGTTACTGGCTGAAACAATAGAGCTTGTGTCTGTCACGCTTTTGCAATAGGAAGTATTGTTTTCTTTCTTTTCGAAGAACTCAATTCCACTTGTCCATAATTTTATAACCTTGCAGCCTGTAAACCTACTTAACAGCTTATGAATATTTTAATGTAAGGTGAAATTTGCAGGACTATTTTCAATATGCGCCTATGATACCCTGTAGTTTCATGCATTCTCCCTCCCACTCAAAGCCATACATTTTATTATGCACCAGCTTCTGGTAGATACTGATGCCTTGAACACAAATTAATAAACTACAATATTTTTTGCAATATTGATGTGTTGAGTTGAGCAGTCTACCGTCAGTGCAGTGCAACTTCCCTCAGGTTGGGCATATTTAACGGAGATTGTGAGTTATTCTTTTTTTAACCATTTTAGACATTATTCACCTGCGGACCTAACCTCAGTAACGCAAACATAGCCTACAGAAACATAGTTTAAAGTTTTCAACCAACCTGTTTTGTCCCGTGCTTCAATCAAAGCATTGCAATTGTCTGCTAGCCCATTCAGAGGGCATACAATGGGCCATAGGGTTAGATTAATTAGATAGGTTAGCCTACCTTATGTTATAGGGACAGCAACTCCAGTGGGACCCACTAGATGATTTCAGGGTTGCCAGCTGGAATTCTTCACTACCAAATTTGACCCAATCTGGCAGCGAAGAACCCGCCTGGTAATTGAGACATGGCCATCTGGCAGTCTGGTAATGAACAGTGCAAAATTTGGTAATTAAGCTGATTATACTCTGTCCACTCTGTTTGAGCATGGCCAAATTCCTCAACAGCGTCGCCAAATTTAGGGGTATTTCTGAAATTTCTCTATATGCAGGTAGTGGGCGGGGATACACCTTTAAAACCTTTATTATTCTCAAGCATCATTTACAAAGGAAACTAAAAACAACGCACTATCAATTGAGAATGCGTCCATCTGAAAGTAATAGTTACTTATGGGGCGCTCAAGACGATTGCTGTCATAAATTAAAACTAATTAATGTAATCTTCAACGTCAACATAGGAATTCGCAATAGGGGACATAGACTGGTATTTTTACATACAGTCACAAACTAGACAGGTTAGCTTTCGGATTGACTTCGATGAGATGCTCCACAGCCTCGACCAACTCGGGCGTATAACACATTCTGACAATTTCTCTCGTTTGCGAGATAGAACAAAATCTCTGAAATGCGCATAGAATTGGCAACGCTGTAGAGGAATTTGACGCTGCCCAAACTGCCCTAAAAAATGGACAGAGTGTAGAGGAAACTGAAAAATGAAAAATTGGATTTGAGTGCCATTTTTACATGAAAAAAATTGTTGACTAGACAAATCAAGCCATTCGAATGAAAAAGACATACATTTGATGCCGTCATGAACAGTAAAGGCCGCTGCAGACGATAGTCTTTTGTCTTGTGTTTTCACTTCAGAGCGTTCGAATACTTCGCACTGTCTCTGCACACACGACTGTGAGTCTACCAAAAGTTTCGATAAAATGTTTACCGTCGTATTCTCTGGTTTAGCCCGTGTCACTAGGGCAGTGTATTGTGTCGTTTAAAATTTTAGCGAATGTCGTCTCTAAATGCAGTGCTGTATTTTCTTATTTACTCAGACAGAGCAACACGTTCGAACACGGTGAAGTGATAACACAGGACGAAAGACAATCGTCTGCAGCGGGCCTAACGAAGGCGTTTCGGCAATGACGCCACTACGATAGATCATGTGGCCCATAACGGTATCCTGCGTATCATGGAATCGTTCATCCTCTTGCCCGCCCTCAGCCTTCGTTACTGAAGAAAGTTATTACGTAGTGGTGCTTGAATGAAACTTTGTTTTCGATAAAGTAAAGTGTACCTGTTATTCTTTCACCAAAATCCGATGTTTTTTTTTATTTTAACTGTGGTATAAGGGAGCGACAGGGAACAGCGAGGAACTTGAAGAAGTAGAGCTGCAGCTGGCAGGGGTTTTGGTTGTTACTCTTCAGTTGCATGTGATTTCTCATGAGTGAGAGTAAAAATTGCTACCGGATGTAAACTTTGAAACGTGAGGCAGCATCGGACTGAGAGCACGTACGATTAGGCTACGGAATTAGGCCTTATAGGCCTTACTTCTCCAAAGCTTCAGGGCGCCTATACCGACTAGACTGCCAGCGAGCTAGCGAGCGATCGAAGCGAGTGTTGAAAATAATAAATATCTATATAGGCGTATACCGATTGCAAGCGAGCGAAGAAACATACTCGCGCTGGCTGCCGAGCGAGCATCGCTCGCGGACGCGGTACTCTCATCTTTCGTATGTTTAGTTGCCAGACGCACGACTTTCCGCTGCTCCACTTCGTTCAAAGTTCGTTGTGAAGTGAGTGTTCAGAGGTCTTGGCCAGCAGTTCGCTTGCCTGCAATCGGCATAGCCCAAAAAATCGCTCGCTTAGCTTCGCTCGCTGGCAGTCGGTAGGCACCCTCAGGCAGAATACTTGGATCTGTCACTTGAAACGTGTTGCAAGTGTTAAAAGCAACGCGATTAGGGATAGCCTGCTTAAAACTCCTTTTAAGGGAGCAAGATTGTATTCCTGGAATCTCATGGGTAACCGCCTGAAACTCTATTCCACGGGTCGAAGCCAGAGCATCTGCCTGAAGTTTAGAACAAGTCAAGCCTCGGAGGCGTAATTTTGGCGACCAATCGAACGCGCTCTCATTGCTCTACGTCCATTGTGAACGTCATTTGTCCTTCCCTTGAAGAGCTGTTACAGAACCAACTGTGCGACGCAAAATATTTTTGTTTCCAGCGACGAAAATTTGCACGGGGGCGTACGATGCATTGGTGGTAACTGTAGCAGAGTTTTAACTGCGTTCCTAAGCCTTGTTGCCATAATAAAAACGACCGATGACGGGTATGATATCAATACAAACTGAAGAGCACACTGAGAACACATACCTCCGCCTAGCAATGCAATATTAGTAGCAATTCGAATTGGTCGAGAGTCCACGATTTCTTTTTGGTCATCACTAAATTTAGGTCACTTGTTCCTTGTGACATTTCTACCATTTCCTAGGAATTGCATGAAAATTCGTTGATAATTTTCTGAGTTTTGTTGCCAAGAAACACATGTAGACAAACAAAATGTAAAAGGATCTTCACCAAAAGTTCACCATTTGTTTCTCCTAACATAGCTAACAATCCCTGTAAATTTCATAAATATCAATCCATAACATTTTGAGTTATCTCGGTGATGGATCGACAGACAAACTAACAAACAACCAAAAACAAATGAACAGGCAGACCTACACCGACAAAAATATAACCTCTTCTGCAGAGCTAGTGAGAGGTTGGCAATACGCGAAGACGTCGATCTGGCGGTGAAACTGAACGAATTTGTCTATAGACTTCTCGTTGGACTTGTCAACCTGACTACTTCAACCATGCATGGCTAGGCTTTACTTCCTTCCCCTTCTACTGTATACCTGTACCAATGATACTTTTTCTGTTGTTGTTGTTCTTCTTCTTCTTTCTGGACTTTCTGTTCCCATGTCCCTATTGATCCACAATGGGGTAAAATTTCAATGGTATGCGAGTTTCTGGAAGTGTCCCACATGAAGAATGAGAATATGCGTTTCCGTCAGTTGCTTGCAATATACATTCTCTAGTTGTGATACTCTGATACAGCTAGGAAGAGGTGCAGTGCTCGACTCCAAAGGCCCACTTGCACCGGTGCAAAATGAATCACAATGAATTTCGTTTTTCATCACTTCAGAATTAGTAATTTATATACTGCAAAACAGGCCCAACTTCCCTTTCTCGCACCGCGGTCACGGTATTCTCGAAGTAGCGTGAGCTGCAGGCTCGAGCAGCAATGTCTTATTCTACCTCATAATGCTCAGGCCGCTAAGTACGATACTGCTGCTTCACTTGTCACATGTACAGTAAGCTTCGGCCCAGTTCAACTCCACGGCTAATGAAGCAGACAACTGAAGCCGCGACTTGCGGCGCTATATTATTCTCCATCTTCGCTCATTAGGAACTCGCAGCATCCCGGTGGAGATTGTGATGCTCGCCAACGCGTCTTGCGTCTTTGTTGGCAAAATTCTGCCAGTAAAATGGAAGTTCAGAAAGAATCAGTAGAAAAATTGCCGATAGTAGCAAGACGACTAATCAACAAGCAATGTTAACCAGCTTTAGGAAAGGCATAGCAAGAGAAGTCATCGGGACCATATGTGTGGTTTCCCTACAAAGTGTTAGCGTGGCTGTAATGTCTCTTTGTACTCAAGCAACATTATTGGGTAAGTCGATCACAACAGTGACGGAGGCCAAGGGAACGTTGAAAGTTTAGAAAACGGTTGCGTAATCTTACCCTCTAACATAAAAAATATTGGGGGTCCCAGCTGCTCAGCTTGGTTGGGCACCGCCCCCCCCCCCGTCCCCCTTGCCGACTTTTTCAGACGTGAGTTTATTTATATACAGTGTTACAGCGGATTAGTACCATTTTCACCGCAACCTCTAATACCGAAATTCAAAATTCCATGGCTGATTATTTCCTAATTTTTGTCTGCTTTTAAGTTAAACTGCAGAGTACAAGACTAATTTACATGGTTTTTATGCAAAGGGATTTGTCGTTTTTATTCTCCACTCGAGTGCATCGAAGTTAATAACCCAAAAAGTTTCAAGACTCTGTTAATGGGTGAAATGCCAATCGTAGCATTACATATTCCCTATTATGGCTGTGACACACGCTAGCCGAAAACTGAAGAAACTCTCGCGAACGCACAAAAGTTTTGCGCAAAAAACACCTTCCTATTCACCCGTGAGAATGGTCCGTTGATAAAAAACTTTGAGCTCCGTTCATCCAAACGACGTTGTCATGGCTGCGGACTCAACATCATGACAAAAATACATCTGACAAGCAGCATAAATATATAATAGATGCTACTCAATGCCTTCAAAAGTAATATTAAGTCCAATTCTAAGATCGAATATCTTGAAAAAAATAAACCCGTTGCGGCTCCGTAAGCGAACAAAACTCCCCACCCGCCGCTAAATGTCCTTGGACGGTTTGTTTACAGAATTTCGCGCGTTTGCCCAGTGTATCGAGCGCAAAAATGCTGCATACTCCATCACAGAATTTTGCGCAAAAGCGAGTGCGTACAGGTTTTTAGCCGTCGATTTCACGAGCCAAGCTCGGATACTCGTTCTCTTGCATAGCGTGCATGTGGCATCGGAATAAGACGGATTTTGGTTATTCCTGAGTAGTTAATTCTTTGCTAATGCTTCTAATTGCATTGCTCATTCCTTTACTTATGTGCTTACAATCAAACAATTAACGTTTTCATGCCCGTCCGGGAATAAAAAGTAAAGGTCCGTATGCTTCTGCTCCCGTTTATTTTTGTTTTTTTAAAAACCTATTTTCACTTTTTATATGAAGCAAAAAATCGACGTGCCACTTCTATACTCATTGTTCTCCATGTGTTCCAACATATGGGCAAATTCTAAATTTTTGCAATGAGGCACTTCCCTCGCTAGCGAAAAACGACGTTGATTTTTGTAAGCAATCCACCATTCCCTATCCAAGGGGCTGATCGATTTAGCGCCGTATTTAAGCCTACGGGGCTTAACTTATCCACAAATCCAGTCAAAAGCCTTTGCTTTATTATTTTGAATGGTGTTGCAAGTGCTAGAGACGAGCGATTATCTTGAGCCGACTAGAAGCTATTTTACTGCATGATTGTGTTTTCATAAGTCTCAAGGGTAACCGACAGCAAAAAAATGATCGGAGTTTGGAGCTTAGTTCACCAGGTAGAAGCCAGCGCATCTGTCTTTGGTTTCAGACAAGTTAAGCCTCGTATGCTTTGTTTCGGGGCCCATCTGAACTTACCCTAATGTATCATTATTAATTGGTGTAAGAAATTTGAATGAATATTAAAGCTCTGTATTCACCATAGAAAATGTAACGAACATTCCTGAACCAGCACCGATGCAAGTTGCTCCCATAAGCAATTGTGTTTTTTTGGAGACCGAGATCCTCCAAGAACTGACCCACCTGAATGTGTACAAATCCACCGGTCCCTATAATCTTTCTCCCCGTGTTCTACGAGAAATAGCTCCAGCCATCACGAAGCTATTGCACGAAATATTCAACCGCTCATTAAGAACGGGCAAAGTTCCGCAGGATTGTAAACTAGCTAACGTAATCCGTTAGCATGGGGCGTAGCAATTATCGACCAATCAGCCTAACATCCGTCATCAGCAAAGCCATCGAACGCCTCTTGAAGAATCACATCACCGATCACCTGAGGATGCACCAGTTCATTTCCGACACTCAGCATGGCTTCCGAAATAGAAGAAGCTACCTAACAAACTTACTGGACTTCTGGAAAGAGACGGAAATTAGAGATGAGGAAAAGGGTGTAGACCTCGTGTATCTAGACTTCCAAAAGGCTTTTGAAAAGTCTCCCCACAACAGTTAATGAAAAATAATTGGAAGTCCATGATATGCGGGGAGACTATTTACACTGGATCCGAGCATGGCTTACGGGTCGGCAACAGCGAGTGAAGCTTGAAGGTGAGACATGCGAGTGGACGCAGGTATCATCTGGGGTTCCCCAAGGTAGCGTACTTGGCCCACTTCTGTTCATAATTTACATTAATGATCTCGATCGTAATATCCGTATTAAAATCAGTAAATTTGTGGATGATACTAAACTATGCCATCTTGCCAGGAAAAGCGCTGAGCTCATGCAAGACCTGGACCATCTCGTGGAATGGAGCACAACGTGGCAGATGAACTGTAATGTCGACAAATGTTAAGTCATGCATGTACGGCCGGAGAACCCCTTAACCCAATTGACAATGAACGGGACCGAATTGGCAGCTGTAACCCAACAACGTGAATTGGGAATAACTATTACCAACAAATTACAACAGAGTTAAGAAGTTCATAAGAGTGTGAAAATGGCTAGCAGAGTATTGAGATTCATCACAAGAAATTTTGAATACAAGTCCAAGGACATCATCATTCCCTTGTGCAAGGCATTATTGCGGCCACACTTAGCATTTGCTCTTCACTTCTGGTCACCACATCTGTAAAAAGATATCGATAACACGGAAAGAGTCCAACGCACAGCAACGATATTGGTACCTCCGCTGCGAAACAACCCGTAGGAATATCGCCTAAAAGAACTGCGTCTGATCTCTCTCAAGCAAAGACGACTCAGGAGGCAACTAATAGAAGCATTCAAGCATTTTGATGGCTTCAACGACGTAACTACAACGAGACTCTTTGAAAGAGACCTCAATGATCACTTGCGAAATAACGGTAAAAACTCAAGCATATAGCTCGAAGAACAACTCTAATTCAGTAGTTCTTTCTGTGTTTCATAGTCAGAATTTGGAATAAACTCCTTTCAAACGTTGTTGGTGCAGAGTCAGTCAACGCGTTCAAAAATCGTCTCGACGTACATTGAGAGAAAAATCCTCCACAGCTAAGAATACGTCCTCCACCCGGAGTAACGAACTCTTATGCTCCGCAGATCAGCGGATTTGACTTGCACTTGCGTGCATTTTTATCAACTCGTGGCTGACATCTTCCTTTTTCCTTTATATTCATCTTTACTCTGCCATCTATATCGTGCTAACATAATGGTAATAGCTCATAGAGGGCTGGGACGTAAGTCCCGGTATCTCTGTGGGAATGGGCCTGTTGGACCGTCTACTGCCGCCTATCTAATATAATCCGAGGTACACCCACTCTTGGAATGTCTTATCCCTAACTTTAGATAGAAACGTTACTCTAAGGATACGTTCGATAGGGCACCGAAATTAAGCACTCGAGGCTGGAATTTGTTGAAATTGCAGACAGGAGCGCTGGAGTCGACCTGGGATTTTGTGTTTTAAATATTGACCTCTAATCGGTTAGTCTCGAGACTTTCAGAACGACAATTTTGCTCGGAAAAAAGAGGTTTCAGCTGGCTCAACGTTAATTTGTCTTCTAACATTTGCAACTTGCTTTAAAGTATAGGCCTAAAAGCCAAAACAACTGACTGCAGTTTCGTACAAGCTAAGCCTTAAAGTGCTTAATTTCTGGGCCCACTTGAACGTGTATTTTGTCTCCTTGACTGCATACTTTTGCTATGTACTGGTTCAATCGGGCCTAGAGGCTTGCAGAGCTGCAGTGCAGCACAGATAGTCAGCCTATGAATTCAAAGATGAAAGAATCAAACGGACCAACAGGCCCATGCTCACAGAGCAGCCGGGACTCACGCTCCCATTCTTTATAAGCTCTTGCTGTCATGGCAAAATATGAATAATTAAGAAAGAAACAAAATAAACATGAGGTGGTGCTGTAAACACAATTAGATCAAGCAGACCGACGCTGACCCTGCGACATTAAGTTAGTTGAGACATGGAAGATGATGGATTAGGGTGACCGCCTAAAATTTAGCTGGCTTCAACCCGCCGATTGCCCCAATGATGCAAGGTGTTGCTTGTGCAGTTTACCATGGAAGTTACAAATGTTGACGCTGCAGTTCGGAGCATCACGACTTCCCCTTCTGGGTTGGGATCCGAGCGTCTCACCTCGAGACAATAAGTGAGACATCTTTCTAATCACTCGGCCCCTGAGAATTCTTTTTGAAAAGTAGGGAAGACAGGGAAGAGTTACACTAAAATTAATGGAAATAATGTGATTGCGTCTCGAAAATTAATTAAGTATAATAAAGATTGGACTCATGCAGATAATTGACGACGACATAAATGAAACATTCTATACCGAAAGAATTTATGAATATCATAGCTCGTTTTATAAACGTGATGGAACAGCATCATAATCCGTATTTTGCCATGAGAGAGTATATGAATTTCATGGCTAAAGAAATAGAGAACGCAAATAGAAACGAACGGGGCCAGTTATCTGACGAAAAAATCAACATCATCGAATTTTGAGTAGGTTTTGAGAAAACAGATATATGGTTGATATACCTATGCCTACGAGGTTATTTTTTCACCAAGCAGAGCGAGAAATTCTTCCAGAAGTATGAAGGACTGCGAGAAGCTAATCTCATTGAGCTCAACTTGTCAGAAATAATATATATGTATAGAAGATCTGCTTCTGCCCCGTTGAAAGTGTTACCAATTATTCGAAACCTGATTGCGCTTGAGAATGAATGAAATACCATTTTAAGCTACAATATGGAAGTTTCTGCCTTCTCTAGATTAATTGATTTGAGTTGAACACATCAAACTCAGTTCAGAGTGACGAAACCAATGCTCTCGTCTGAAGTCCCAAGAAAAGTATTGTTTAGTACGACTTCACTCTACCAACCCATGATGTCTTTAGTAAACACCTATTATCCTGAGGTTTGCAAGACGCAGTTATCTAGCAAAAACCTGTTTGTCACATGTCAGAAATGAATCCGGCGGATACAATATCTGAAGCACAGTTTAAACACAACAGCAGACTTATAACAAGCTTTATAGATAAGTGAGTGATGCACAGGAGTAGAGAACAATAAGTGTGATGTTTGGGCTTATAAATCACCAAAACTGGACCTGTAATAATAAAGGTTAAGCAAATTAGCGAGGCAAAGTGAATGTACCGTCCGTTTCAGATAACTTTTTTGCCTTAAGCTTCTTGCGTTGGTAAAAGTAGCCAGTGCGTGGATTGAAAATAACATGCAGATAAATTTCCTACAATGTTACGTCAGTTTCATGCTAGTTCGCGAAGTCCTTCATCAGGCGTTAAAATGTGGCAGGGCCGGACTTATGTTAGGGCTTAGAGAGTTGTTGCCTCCTGACCATTGTTGAAGAGGGGCCCCTCTGGAAGAAGAGTGTATCTTTTCTTCCAGAGGTATGTATGTGTGTGTGTGTGTGTGTGTGTACTTCATAACTCAACCACAGCTATACCTTGATGGATCTGCGGGCCCCCAGCTTAACTTGCAGTGAACCTCCAGCGGTAAAGGGGACCCAGCTCAAATTTCCCAGGGCCCACCTTAGTTGCCCTCAGCCTCCTTTGGTGGAGATGCCTCAGCTTAACTTGCTTTCAGGCCCTGTTTGTTAAGAGACAACTTCACCTCAATGTGCAGCAGTCTCCCCTAAGTATAAACCCTGCCCTGAGCATACCGTAGAAGAACAAACAGTGCTCATAAATATCAAGTACATGATCAAATCTAAAATTGTTCACTCGCAATATAGTATGGAATAACGTAAAATCTATGATAATAACTAGAGCACTCTGAGAGCGCATACCTCCGCCATGCGAGGCAATGGTAGTCAAGAATTTAAATTGGCTCTGAAGCCATAATTTTCTTTGCATAAACTTCAATATTTAATCATTCGTGCCTTTTGATAGAAATAACAGCTTGTGCAATTTTCTTGATGATCCGTTCATAACTTTTTAAGTTATACTGCTAACAAACGCTATGACAAATATGAGTTAAACATACAAACGAACAAACCGATTGTCACCAAAATTTAATCATTTATGTCTTTTAACATTACCAACCACCCATATAAATTTCATAAAGATCCATTACTTACTCTTTGATTTATTGTGCTAACAAGCATAAAATTGAAAACAGTGACAAACGAACGAACGAACAAACGGATCATTACCAAAATTTGATCGTTTACTTTTCGCTGTATACCTAACAACTCATATCAATTTAAAAAAAAAATCCTTCCATAACTTTTTGAGTTATGGCATTGAGAAAAATAAGGCTGACGAACAAACAAACTAGCGGATGGACATATCTTCACCAAAAGTTAATCATCACCTGTTCCTACTAACATACCTAACAATCCCTGTAAATTTCGTCCAAATCGGTAAATATCTTTTTGAGTTATCTTGGTGACAGACAGACAAACAAACAAACACGACGAAAACATAACCTCCTTGGCGGAGATAATCATGTAGGCAAATTTGTGTTTGATTATTGTATTAAGTTAGTATAAGAAATTTAAAGGAAAATATCAGTATTTGGAAAACAAAATTTCAGGTTACCTTGGATTATTGGGGGCCAGGCCCACTCAATAAAATCATTGGGGGGGAGCCTGCGCTCCAGGCTCCCCTCCCCCCCCCCTCCCCCACGTGTTCCGCCGCCCCTGTCTCAGACTGTCATTGTACAGTAGTTATTGAAACGTTTATTTCAGCCTCCAATACCCGGGAAAGGATTTTTACAATTTTCTGTGATCGTTCACGAGTCTTACTAACCTGGATGCTATGCAACATTTTATTCACGAGATTGGGATGATATCAGAAAATATACAGTTAAATAGAATTGCATAAACGCAGTTATCAGATGACCGCTGTAAACTTAGACGCTTTTACCTGTGCAGGCATTGGCTGCGGCCAGGAAGTAAAGAGCGCAACGGGAGGACTCACGATAAACTGGCATGGAAAAGTGACGTCATCAAAGACGTCACATTGACGAACGGTGCGGCTCAATATCCTACGCGTATTTAATCAATTTCACCAGAAAAAAAAACAGTCGTAATTTGCCAATACCATGCCTTAAGCACATAAAGAAATGAAGAAAACAAACATTGAAAGATAAACAGCTATATATCAACAGATTATTGCAGTGGAGGCTGGTGGAAACTTTTACAGCTCTAGAGACAAGACCTGGGCCGGTATGGCCCCCTGATTTAACGATTTAACTGCTTCTTCTTTGAAGTGAAGTTTTATATTCAGTTCCCAGTGTTCTTCAAAAAACATTTAAGCGCGTCATCGTATTTTTTTATGCAATTCATTCAATCTCCTTCTTCCGGCCGGCCTATTACTTCAGCCGCACCCATACACAAACCACGGTAAAATGGTTGTCGTAAGTACAGAAACTTTGAGCAATAACTGTTCCTATCATGAATCCTATGGTTTCTTTCACATCAATAATATAACACTGCTTATATGTTTGGTTAGGATTAAGAGCCCAATCTACGAAGGCCTCAGGTCCGACCCCTAAATACTTCGACTCGTCGCTGTGACGCCACTCGGCCACATGCGATCAAGGCTTAGTATCATTTTAGTCCCACTGAGGCCTCCAGTTGCACTCACTGTTTCCTGGCTGCGGCTGTCTTTTCCTTAATGCCGTTCAAAATGAGGAAATTACGCTGTTAAAAAAGCTATTTATATCTATCCTGGTTGAAAAAATATTACCAACACTGGTAATTCATACATAATTAAAGTACAAAACCAGTGGCAAATGATGTGCCAAGTAAGAGAAAATTCATATGTTTTTTTTTTTCATTTAAACCGTATGAACTTTATCCCTTATTTAATATTTCAAAATTTGCTTCAATAGTCTTTGATATTTAATTATTTATTACTTAGCTGTTAATGCTTCGTTCTCATGTTAAAGGCAGTTCATAACTTGAGGATTTTCTCACGTGCGGTTATTGTCGTGTTTCATCAGTGTAACTAGCAGCTATTTCTGTCTATTTTCCACTCTTTAGTTAGTGTCAACAATTCACAGCTTACAAAGTGGCCTGGCGGCTCTAATGTACAATATGCAGTGAAATCAACCTAAACTTCAGAAATTGGACTCACTTATCAGAGCGGTGGAACTGCTGGTCATGGCAGCTTTAATTCATCAATTTGTATTCAAATTTGGAAGCCAACAAAGGATCTCGGGGGGATGCTGATTCCATGTTTCGTATATATGTATGTATTTTGGCCAGCGATATTGCGGATATTTGGGCACAGAATTGTTGCCCGACAAAATATTACTGATGAATTCGTGTGACTCTCGATTACGGCAGTCGAAATAATATTGAATGAATTTCAGCGAATTGATGAAGGAAATGAAAGACAACAGATAGTTCGGAGAGGTATATATGATTTCATATTTAAAGTGGTGCCAATTTAAAAGTAGTCGATGACTGTTTGATTAATAGATATGCTTTATAAGAGGTTGTAAGTTAGTAGCAAGAAATAGGTAACTGCAAGTATGAAGTACTTGCGTACAGTATAGAAGGTGTGCAAGTAAAGGCAAGGTGACACGTCGTTCATCTCAAAGTGTTCGATCAGGTGAATGAACACAATGCCCAGTGTACATTATGGGTCTTCAGAAGAAGTCCATGTAACGTTTCTCACATGACCTAACGTGTGAGGAGTCACGATGCTGGGTGTCTTCTGCGGGGTCAAGGCTAACGACCAAAGAGAGAGCCACTCGTACGTAGAAGCGACTCACTGCCAAGCGAACGAACACGATACGCGTTCAGTTATGACGTCGTTTGATTACATTTTGCGTCTGTTGATAGTCGCTTCCATATCCCATCATCTTCTAGCCTAATTCCCAGTAGATCAGCCTAAGAATAGTTATACTCCCCGTATAGTTATAGCCTATGAACGAATGGAAGTGAAATAAGCACACCACAAGCAGCTGGTTATTCAAAACAAGCATGGCCTATTTGATTTGTTTACGAAATCTTCGGGTGTTCTAGTGCTTTACACGATGCCAGTGAATCTGATAAATAAAGTGGCAACAAAAACGCATTTTTCCCGATTTCCTGAAGATCTGTGAACGCTACAAAGGATGAAATCAGTATTTATTTCTTTTGCTTGCTGAATTTGACTCATGCAGGGTGTTTGAAAAGCAAACGAGGTCACCAAAATGGCACCGAAGCAGTTGCGCGTTTTGGAAATGCAGTCGGCAGATCACAATGAAGGTGTCAGTCGGACCCTGTATCTTATAAGGACTCACTACTGTCCTGACCGCCAATGAGTGCCGTTCGGTCTCGGTCTATATCCTATTCTAGCTATTTACTGGAAGTTAGCTTTTCATATCAGAGTGCAGGGGTATGACAGGCCGAACCTGTTGCATTTAGAGCATTATGGTATTATAATCAGGGTTATGGCTTTGGATGGATCGAGTCCCACTCAGACTTTTGCCTTCAGCCGATCTTCAACTCTGACTCCTTGCTCATACAAATGTCCGAGTCCTGCCGACTTCGACTCGGCAGCCCTGGTATTAAGAATGAAAATGTTACCAAGAACAAAGTCTCCACTTCATTAGGAACACCAAAGAAAACAAAAATAACCACAAAAAGGTATGGAACGTTATCAGTAAGCTTTTAGGCCGGACGAGTAGCAAGCGAAAAATCACTTTAGGCCGTGACCAAAATGTGTCGGTTGAGAAACCTAGTGATATTGTGGAAATTTTTAATGATTATTTTACGTAAATTGCTGTTGACCTAGCTAGGAATTTACCGGTGCAAGTCTTGAATGAACCTCTTACTTACCTGAATTACATTCCTCATGTCATTTCTATAAGACCAACTGTGATGAAATCAAAGCCATAGTGTCTGAATTTAAAAGTAAGAAGTTGCAACCGCTGTGAGTTTGACCCTTCATTATTATTTGAATCACTGCCGATTATTGTTCAGAGATTATCGGATATGTTTAATAATTGTATCACGACGGGCATCGATCCAAGTATTTTCAAGCGTGCTAGAGTGGTTCCATTTTTCAGAAGTGGTGATAGTAGACTTGTCAAAATTATAGACTAAATGCTACATTATCTTTGCTTAACGAAATTTTTGAAAATATTATTTTTAATCGTCTTAATTCCTATTTCAGCACCTGCAACATTTTATCATCTTCTCAGTTTGGTTTTACAATAGGCTCGTCGACATCATGTGCAATGCTTTCCCTTGTTTCTGCCTGTCTAGCAGCTTTTAATTGCAAGCAGTGCGCACTTTGTTTATTCCTTGATATTCGAATGATCTTTGACACTATAAATCCTGATTTGCTAATTGCGAAACGTAGAAATACGATGTGCTGCATGATGAACTATATTTATTACTCTCCTTTCTATCAGGCCGCTCTCAATACATCACCTATAAAGGCGCTTGTACGAGCAATAAACCAGTGCTCTTTGGTGTACCTCAAGGATCTGTCCTAGGCCCCTTTCTTTTTAATATTTTGTAAACAACATCGCTTACCTACCTGATGCTAAGTGTGTACTGTTTGCTGATGATGCGGTGTTTCATTTTACTGATGATAATTTTAATGCACTAGTAACTAGGATTAAGACATTCATGCTCCTTTCGTCTTGGCTTTTATCAAACAAGTTAATACCTCATGAAGCGAAAACGAAGTTAATGATCATGAATACAGAAGATACTCCTGTGTTCCCTGATATATTTTTTAACAATGTAAGAATGGAATGGGCAAAAAATATATAAATATCTTGGCGTCATTCTTGACTCTAAGTTGTCATTTAAGCTACATGTTAGTGAAGAGTGTAAAAAGCTCAGTAAAGCGCTTGTATTATTTTACTCTGTATCCAATAAATTACCGGTTACTGCTGTAAGAGATCTTTATTGTAGCATTGTGTATCCCCATGTAATTTGGTGCATTGAACTATGAGGTGGTATACCGCCCTCATCCAAAAAAAAAAAGACAACGCTTTTGAACAAAATTCTTCGTGGAATCCTCAAAGTATAAAATATAAACTTCGTACCTGAATCCATACTGCCGAAATGTACAAAACTCTAGATTTGTTAAAATTTGACTACGTTTATCGATGTTTTTAATTAAATTAGCTCAACATAAGTTCTTGAACAATGACTCCCAATTATTTAACAAATATCGTTTACCACTTCAACCTCAGAATGAGTATCAATTACGCAGATTTCGATTTAGGGTACCGGCAGTCAGACTGGATGTTGAGAAGCAGGGAATAATTTTTTAGATGAAGTTAATCAACGAAATCAACGAGGATTTGCTTTTCCCTAGGGCTGTACCGAGCTTTAAAGCTCATTTTAAAAAATCTGTCTTGAATCATTATCAGCATTGTTGTATTTCCCTTAAGAACACCTTTCCATCCCTTCTATGTACTATTCTATTGTGTTGGTTTACTTAACCGTCTTATGTAAATGAAAATGTGGCGTTCATTATTTTTTACTTGACTCTCATAATGCTATAAAAATTTTACTTCCGCGTTTTATATAGCTCTCTTATGAATGACGGTGTTGCGATGTTTTACTACGTTTGTTAGCTCTCGTATGAAAATTGTGCGGTGACTTTCTTTTTGTTTTACTTAGGCGTTCCACTATTCCACTATTTTGCTTTGAACTCATGTCAATACCGTGATGGTGTTTGACTATTTTACTTTACTTCAATTGACCCGAGAAGTATTAATGCTTAGAGTGGCCGTTTGTCCATTACTTGTATTTATATTTTTCTTTTGACTGTATCCCTTTTGAAGTACTACGCGACAAATAAATTCTATGGAGTTTCAATAGCGTCATCTGCCCCTACGCAAATAGAGAAAACACAGGATGTGAGGTGCTGGACCCAAGAGGCCAGACCAAAGAGACATGCTCTAAACACAACCCTGCAGCAGCAATCGCGTAGATGAACATCATCGAACAGTAGCGAACAGTACCAAAAAATAAACAAATATCCGGGAGGGGGAACTCACTGCTCGGAGCGCAGCACCTCATGCGATACCACTCTGTCGTGCCCAAGCTGAGCTGCCAGCCCCGAACCGACATTTCCCTCGTAACCCGGAATGGGCACACACGATATCGTCACCAATACAGCCTCGCCTTTACTTTTGCTGCCGCGAGCTTCAATGAGCCCAAAACATGCCATTATCGAATTGTTGGCGAAGTTAAACTCGCACAAGTTCTGGGGCGGCAGAAGTGCTGCCAATAATTCTGTTAAGGAAGGAACACACAACATTCAAGAAATGCAAGGGCTGTGCACGTGTCTTTCTGTCCATCCGCGTCATCGCACGTACATTGAGAACTCTGTCCTAGCGCTGCTTATTGCAGCGATGCTGACACTCTTTCTCCACATGAAAATTTGCATTTTTTTTATCGTGATGCGCATAGCCAGGGCATCGTTCCAGTCTCTAAAAAATTGTGACATTTCAAAAGCCCGCCCAAGGGCATCACCATTTTTTTCTTTTTTATGCTCGTTGAAGTTGATAAACAGGTGAAGTATCATAGCCTAGCTAGGAACAAGAATTTCTGAAGCGGAAGCGTTCAGTGCGACAGTCCAGCAGAGCGAGGATCTTCAGTGCAACAGTCCAGCAGAGCGAGGATGTTTAGTGCAACAGTCCAGCTGAGCGAGGATGTTCAGTGCGATAGTCCAGCGGATCGAGGATGTTCGGTACAACAGTCCAGCAGAGCGAGGATGTTCAGTGCAACAGTCCAGCAGGGCGACGATGTTCAGTGCGACAGTCCAGCAGAGCGAGGATGTTCAGTGCGACAATCCAGCGGAGCGAGGATGTTTAGTGCGATTGTCCAGCAGAGCGAGGATGTTCAGTGCGACAGTCGAGCAGAGCGAGGATGTTCAGTGCGATTGTCCAGCAGAGCGAGGATGTTCAGTGCGACAGTCCAGCGGAGCGAGGATGTTCAGTGCGATTGTCCAGCAGAGCGAGGATGTTCAGTGCGACAGTCCAGCAGAGCGAGGATGTTCAGTGCAACAGTCCAGCAGAGCGAGGATGTCCCATGCGACAGTCCAGCAGAGCGAGGATGTTCAGTGCGATTGTCCAGCAGAGCGAGGATGTTCAGTGCGACAGTCCAGCAGAGCGAGGATGTTTATTGCAACAGTCCAGCAGAGCGAGGATGTCCCATGCGACAGTCCAGCAGAGCGAGGATGTTCAGTGCGACAGTCGAGCAAAGCGAGGATGTTCAGTGCAACAGTCCAGCAGAGCGAGGATGTCCCATGCGACA
>LQNS02278165.1:20928972-20940651 GCA_001587735.2 Parhyale hawaiensis
CAGTCCAGCAGAGCGAGGATGTTCAGTGCAACAGTCCAGCAGAGCGAGGATGTTCAGTGCGACAATCCAGCAGAGCGAGGATGTTCAGTGCGACAATCCAGCGGAGCGAGGATGTTCAGTGCGATTGTCCAGCAGAGCGAGGATGTTCAGTGCGACAGTCGAGCACAGCGTGGATGTTCAGTGCGATTGTCCAGCAGAGCGAGGATGTTCAGTGCGATTGCCCAGCAGAGCGAGGATGTTCAGTGCGACAGGCGATCAGAGCGAGGATGTTCAGTGCAATAGTCCATCAGAGCGAAGATGTTCAGCGCGACAGTCGAGTAGAGCGAGGATGTTCAGTGCAACAGTCCAGCGGAGCGAGGATGTTCAGTGCGACAGGCGAGCAGAGCGAAGATGTTCAGTGCGACAGTCCAGCAGAGCGAGGATGCTCAGTGCGACAGGCGAGCAGAGCGAGGATGTTCAGTGCGACAGGCGAGCAGAGCGAGGATGTTCACTGCGACAGTCCAGCAGAGCGAGGATGTTCAGTGCAACAGTCCAGCAAAGCGAGGATGTTCAGTGCGACAGTCCAGCAGAGCGAGGATGTTCAGTGCGACAGTCCAGCAGAGCGAGGATGTTCAGAGCGATAGTCCATCAGAGCGAGGATGTTCAGTGCGACAGTCTAGTAGAGCGTTCAGTGCAACAGTCCAGCGGAGCGAGGATGTTCAGTGCGACAGTCTAACAGGGCGAGGATCTTCAGAGCAACAGTCCAGCGGAGCGAGGATGTTCAGTGCGACAGTCCAGCAGAGCGAGGATCTTCAGTGCGACAGTCCAGCGGAGCGAGGATGTTCAGTGCGACAGTCCAGCGGAGCGAGGATGTTCAGTGCGACAGTCCAGCAGAGCGAGGATGTTCAGTGTAACAGTCGAGTAGAGCGAGGATGTTCAGTGCGATAGTCCATCAGAGCGAGGATGTTCAGTGCGACAGTCCAGCAGAGCGAGGATGTTCAGTGTAACAGTCGAGCAGAGCGAGGATGTTCAGTGCGATAGTCCAGCGGAGCGAGGATGTTCAGTGCGACAGTCCAGCAGAGCGAGGATGTTCAAAACACTTCGTCTCTAAACTATCACTTGCAAGCTTCTACATGAGGCGCTGTGAAATTCACAGGTAAAGTGCGTGGCCTAACAGGCAGATGGCACTCTCAAACGTTGCAAAGTCTTAACAGTGTAACTTGCAAAACGTCAAAATACGCCAACTCATCGTTGTTGTACCCACACTGGTGACAGCCTACGAAGTTTCCTTGCGACGGATTCCATTACGCGAAAGTGTAAAGAAGTTTTGAAAACACTAAGCCAGAGTCATTCTCGTGTTGTTGGTAAGACGAATTTTTTTCGCTTATTTCATCTAAATACTGAACTTGAGAGTTATACAAAGTATACTGCGGCCATAATAAAACTTAGCCAAAACACAGGCGGGTGCAAAGAAAATATTTTGTGTAATACATTGGGGAACACTCGGCACACAAGTTTCAGCAACTTATGCCTTCTTTCCCGATTAGTCCGTGGACCTTTACGCTTACGTTGGTCTCGTTCATCCTGAAACAGAAAACATCATTGCGTCATATAGTATGCGATGAAAATATAGAACATTTATCCATAGCGAAAATTACATAACTATGCTGTTCATCCGGGGACTGTCAATACACTTGATCGTCTGTTTATGGACCCAAGCTTGCTACGTCTGAGCTACTTTTTTGGGTTTTGTTGAATAGTACGCGGCCTTAATCAGTGAGTCATCGGAGCTGAGTGTAATTGTGAAAAAAGCGTACAAACCCAAATTTTGTAGTAAACTGTAGGTCGTTAGTCCGACCTGAATCAGGTTGTGCTATTTCGTTACAAGGGCCGTTTTCTCTACAGCAACAAAGTAGGAGAAGAAAAAAACATCATCTTGAAATAACTTAGTCTGAGACACGGGTGAGCATAATGAGTGGGAAATTATGGTCGCCAAAGTCTATGACGAGGATTCGACACAAAATTTAACAACTTGTACAGTACCGTAACGCTACTCATCCCAGGCCCAAGTCGGCTTCTAATAGCTATGCTCTGTAAGAAAACTTACTCGCGTAGTTTAAGCTCCGAATAAAGCAGCAGAACATTTTGTATTTCAACTCAAGTTTCGGTTATTAGCTACATAAAATATTCGCCTTAACAATTAGGCAAAAATACTGTCCCATTACATATTAGGAATTAATCCATATTACCCAAAAAGAAATACCGATGAAGAACTATTGCTGCATTTGCTAAAGTGAAAATGAGGTCGTAAGCGCCCGTCTTTTTTCACAGCTGCTCCGCAGTTCATTAACCGCACTGCACATGTGCGAGGCAAAAAATTCACTACGTCAATTGATTTGGTGTTGCTTCATTTGCTTCTGCTACACGTAACCCACCTAAACTCATTGTTTGATCAGCATCACTTTTGACTTGAAAACGGAGAATTTTATCTTGCTTAAGTGAACATGGACGCGACATTACAAACATTTCTAAGCGGATCAACCACCAATTTGGACAAAAGCTGAAACGCGGTTGCTGCGGGCGGCGTTTCCACCATTGAGCTCCTCCAGTAGCTCACCGACCGAGACGCCGTTACTTCCTGTTGCTGATTTTATTCTATAATGTTTCATTAAATAATTTACGCACAAATTCTGCGACTAGTCTAATTAGAAGCGATGTGATAAAGAAATCCCAGTAAGGAATTTTGCAGTGCGGTATGACTAGGATTTATTATTCGATAAATATTCTACGTACGTGGGTACCCTTATCATGAAGTGACACTTGAAATCAGAACTTGTATTAGTTACAGTAGCAATTGGGCAAAAAATTATATTACCTTAAAACAGTCCTTAGGTATCAGACTGACTCGAATGAACTATCCTGACTCGTATATCATGCAGGGGTGGCTTCAGGTCACTACATCTGATGATATTTTATACACTGTACTGTAGTTTCACGCTAACGACTTAACTGTGTCACCTACGTCGGCAACTAACTTTTAACCAATATGTCTTAAGCCCGATGTAGACGAGAAGCAAACTCGCAGAAAGTGGCATTTCGCCAACAAAATTTAATGCTCTACCAGTCCTGGTGAAACAGTTAGTAGAAGAGCGAGTGCAGCAGACTGGTTCTATGCCAATCTTTCTCCTCGTGTTCGAACAATTCAGCAGTGCAGTATGTAACTCCTCTGTTTTCTTTTTTAAGAAACTTTAAATGGGGTGATTACAACAGTAATATCAAAAGTATAAAATTAATTTGTTCCCGGGTTACAACGATTATACTGTAGCCTGCTGAAAACGTACATTCCAAGGTTTTGTTTACAGACTACAACATAGTACAAAACTTTCAGTCGCTGACTACTATGCACAGGGAACAAAAAACCGGCGCTTAAACAAACAGCAACATTTATTTTTATTAAAGTAATATTTACCAATTTTATTTCATGCATCTCTAAAAATTTTACCCTAAGGCACTACAAGGTACTGCAAGACGCGTTCTCCTGCTACGTGTGCATTGAAATATCGTGTCAAACTTCACGATCCGACAATTCCGTCCCGCCGCAATCAGCAAAGATGTCGTTCGTCAGCGCACGCTTTTACAGATCCTGTCATATCCTAAGCGCTGAATTAATAAATAGTTGCAGCAGTGCTCAGAATCGCTGGCAGTTCGCTGCACTGCAAGATCCCACGGTCACTTCCGCCGAGACATGGCAGGAGAGATGCCGGGTATCGCGTTCGCGTAGCAACTGAGCCTGTTCGTACATGTTGCTGGGGCAGATGTCTGCGGGGGTGTACGGTGCTATTTGTAGCTGCGGTGATGCAATCTCAGCTTCACTGCACGGTGTACATGATGAGGGCGTATGGTGCAACACACCATTCCTCTTGTTCCCGCATTAGTCAATGCTATTACTACCTTGCTAAGCAGTTGATGGGCCTATTTTCGAATGGAGAAAATTTAATGAAGCCTGATACTGCTTTTATGGTTTTTTGTGAGGCAGATATCGAAGTAAGATTGTGATTCAATTAAGAAGATGAATGAAGTTAGTTGTACAGCCACATATTGACCATGCACGGTGCCGGTATACCATGCATATGCTCTACCAGATATTCATGTATATTATAAGTAAAGATAAAGTCAACAATCAGCACACCCCAACTGGGGAACCCACACGCTATGCTTTGTGCTCCGGATACAGTATGTGCATTTAAGGTTGTTGAGGCACCTAATCTTGTTGTACAGAACCTACATTAACTAACTTAATTTAACTTAAGCCAACCTAACATACACGTTCTTTCAGGCATATCACATAATACATCGGGACCGCATGCATTGTTCATGCGGCAACATTGAATAGCGGCACTTATCATAAAGTCACAGCAAAGCAGCGTACGTTAGGTCACTTATCGTTCAATGTCACATCATTGCTCAAAGCGACAACAGTCAAGCCTTCATAGCACGCGTGTACACCTTGAAACTATCACCAAGTTTCAAAATAAATATCATGGCGACAACTAAAAACCTAAAAACAAATTTATTTGCAATACTGTACGTATATTTTGGTAGCAGCTTCTCACTTATACATGTTTTATTGAAGACGACAAAAAGATTAGCGTTAATGAGACATTTTACTAGTTTTCTCCAGTTGTCGAAAACATTTTATACAGTCATCGTTGCCTATGTTATGCCAACGTTGTTCTCGACGTTTCGACGGCTTCGGCTTCATCATCAAGAGGCGGCGGTGGTGGTGCCGGTGGCGGGAGTGGCAACGAAGACGATGAAAGGTCTTCCATGTTAAGAGAAGGGAGCTCGAACTGAACTAAACGATTGTGTTTCCGTAAAACCCTCATTAACTCTTGGTTAGAAGAGCGGTGAAGCGCTGTGCTGTTCTGTGCATGCATGGCCAACCGAGGAGCCGGCTGCGCCAATCAGCGGAGCCGATTGGTTGGTCGCTACGCCGGTCGCTGAGACTTGTATATATGTATCTTGTATGTATATATATATATATATATACATATTTTTTAAACATACGTTGAGACCCAGGTGTAATCATAAAGAAGTTTTTATTGACTTTCAATAAAAACTTCCTTATATACATAATTATATATATATTGTACACAATTTCAAGGAAAACCGTTTTTAAGTCTCTAGTTGTTGCCTTGATATTTATTTTGAAACTAGGTAAAGCAATATAGCCTCTTATATTTAACTAGAGTGCCCGTGCTGTGAAAATGACAGCGAAGAATTTGTGATGATCTGTCTTGATAGACCATAATTTTCCAATTAATGCTAGGGCTGAGCAGCGCCAAGCGGTTGAAAAGCAATGTTTTATTTATTTTGGCCCACAGTCGATATTGTCTACAAAATAATAAAGGACGATGTGTAGTTATCTATTTGTCGGTTTATCTGTTTATTTGTTTGTACATTTTCTGTCACGCTTTAACAAAACAGATGAGCGGAAATTAGCCCAGGTTGGAGGGTGTCCAAGGTCATCCTGTCAAGCTACATTGACAACTGATTGGTAGAAAATAGGCCACGTTGCAGATGATGGCAAACGTATCTTAATCAGCGACAGTTGAAATTCAAACAACGAAGATATTGAGAGAGTAGTCCGAGTATTACCTTCTCCGTAAGTCAAATCTATGGCAAAGTATCGATCGACCTTATGTCTAAATGCTCTTCTTGCATTGCCGAAGTTGAAATCGCAACACTAAAGACATCTGAAGCTTCTATTAGCCCTCTCATGCATCTTGATTCTTATAATAGCTTCTTCCTTGAGATTATTGCGTTGCACCAGTTATTCTTCCAACTTTAATGCAGTGGTCAATGAAACTTTTTTCGCGAAGCAACAAACCATTGGACCTATAGGCTATCTTACCGTATCCTTGATACCAAACCGAAACTATAACTTTTATCGTTGCTGATTGCAATGAATTTTATCCATGTCAGAGAGAGAAAAAGTTTCGATGTTCAGCTGTTGTGAAGCCATAGACGCTCATCTCCAGGTGCTTTTAGGATAGTAGTTGTAATCAAGGAGCTTCTACAGAAACGAGGGAGCCAAGAGCCTCACCCGTGAAGCTGAAGAGTCTCTTATGATTGTCAGCCAGTATCCGTATGCACTAATCGTATACCAGTAAAGTCTTTTATGGCTGCAGCCAGTGGCGTATACACCAATCGCATATCAGTAACTCGGTTTGTCAGCTGCTCCCCCGAGAAACTCACTGCTCCCCCGTGAAACTCTCTGCTCCCCCGTCTCTTTCACCAATCAGATTAATGAACGCGTCTCACAGCCATAAGAGATCTGATTGACTTGCTGGTAAATCTGCGCATGGGCCGCATGTATCCCTCCTTTTCTATTGAAGCTCCTTAGTAATAATATCGAAAGTTGAGTATGATCAATGAAGACGGCTCATCACAAATTCTTCCCTGTATTTCTTGACGGCGCGGGCCATCTAGTCCCCTAATAAATACCGAGCTCTGTCTCCAGAATACTGATGCTGTCATATAGCTCGGAAGTTTACCCGATCCGTCATCAAAATGACGGTAGAAAATTAGCACTTCAGGAAAACCCACGTTGTTACCAGTGCTTTTTACTCTTCAAAGGGCTCCTCAAATGAAAATTCATCGTTCTGCCTGAGAAATTGGATATATATGTTTATAATCTAATACTAAGAATGACCGTCGTGTGTTTATGTATTTACTAGAGTGCCCGCACTGTCTAGAATGACAGCGAAGAATTTGTGAAGACCCGTCTTGTTGTCTCGATAATTAACAAAATAAGAGTATCAGCTGAAGTTTGGCTAAAGTAATTCTCAGAAGAAAGTACACATCACGCTGAAAGAGATTGTTTAGAGAAGCTGTATGCATCTACATCAAGTGGACTTCAACGTAGTCAAAGAAAGATCGGAATTCAGATATACTGTTCGAGTGCCATCATCTGCAACCTGGAATATTTTCTACCATCAATCTTCAAGCAGATGAATAACACTGTTGAAACCAGGAAGCCCAGAGCTAATTTTTGCCTATCTATTTCGTTAAAAGCGTGACACGAAACCTATAAAATAAATAAATAAAAATACAAATATATAAACACAAGACGGTCATTCTTAGTATTAGATATTTTTATTTATTTTTTATTATTATTTATTTATAGGTTTCGTATCACGCTCTTAACTAAATAGGCGAAAAAAGGCCAGGTTGTAGATTTTGTAATTAAGTAGCTTTTTCTCGGAGACCGATGACCAGGTTGCAGAAGTGGAATCCTTATCCCTTTGTATCTGGATGCATTTCTTGCTTGAAATAACTCTTGACAGTGAAAGTATGGAGATATTTTCAGCTTCTCTTAGCGCGGTTATGGCATCTGATGTTTAGCACTTTCTCAAAAAATCTAAACATACTGTTCGAACGAGGTCGACTTTCTCTGAACATTTTTTTCCAAAATCACGGCTACCCGCACCACCTGCTGGGCCATTACTGCAAGTAGTTCGATCCCGGCATTAACAAACCCTCGGTCCATAAATTGAACTTCTTCCACTCACTTCCGTACTACAGCGAGGCCTCCGTTAGTGAATTAAACTCTTTGAAGGCATTCCTTTCTGAAGCGTACCCACATATAAACTTCACATTTTCTTACAAAACACATATACCATAGGGTGCTACTTCAAATTTTGAGACAAACTCCCCACACCACTACAGTCCAGTGTTATTTACCTTTACCAATGCCAAGCCTGCAGCGCCTCTTATATCGGAAGCACTGGACAACACTTCAAAGCCCGCTTTGTACCATGTTTGCCTGATTAGCTCGGCTACCTATAGGCTTAATATACTTTTCTAGCAACCTAATTGTATGTTCTGTACTTAATGCCAGAGTATATTAATAAACTATATTATTATTTTTTTATCCAGTCGAACCCGCTTACAACTTGCGAAACCCTCACATCCAGCCACTCGCCTGCATGCCGAGCAAAACAATCATCCCATCAGCAGGAACAACTTCTCAATCATAGGCTCTTCCAACCCAATCGAGCTCACAACATTAGAGTCCCTCCTCATCCATAGAACAAAACCTAGTCTTATTATAATGACCTCAGCTGTACTGCTGCACACTGTCCATACCTGGCCTCACATCTGTTGACTGTACAGGAGCTGACATCCGGCCCCTCTATGCGGCTCTGTTTATTCGCGTTTCAGACCTCCCCCTGACAGCACCCATGGTCCCTTCCCCGATTCAGAAATGAAGAAATTTTGCATTTTTTATAGGTTTTATAGTTTGCATAGTTTTTCTGTTGATGGGATCATTTATCCTGAATCGTTCAAGAATTTTAATTATGTCTACTTCATATTATTAATAAATGGTTTTTTGTTTGGTTTTCCTTATCAGCGTTTTGGGCCTCCCGCTTTTGCATAATGTGTCAGTTGGATTGCACTGCCTGGCCGTGGTAGTCTGAGCATGAAGTTTTAAGAATAATGATTGAGAGGTTAGTCTTAGTGAAACAATAGCTTGGCATACCGAGTGAAACCGAATGACGATATTTAACTGAGCCGTGTTTTGGCCAGGTTAATCATTTTTCCAATTAAATTTTTACAGTGATCTAGCTTAGAGACCTATTCAGCAGACTACGCTAGCTCGAAAAACTGGTTATTCGCCGATTTTTTTTTTTTTTGCCTAATATACGGCAACGCCGTGATTACAGCCGGTGTATGTAATAGGGTGCAATCAGAATGCCGTTATTGGAAAATCGTTTTCCCTGTAACATAAATAGCATTAATAATCCTCATGTCTAAGTTACGCAACTCCCGCGCGCAGAGCTGAAGTAGTTAGTAGTTACTGCTATTTTGCAGTGCGACCAGAGGGCCGCTGTGCTCTTGCCCCCGGGCGCTATGTACCTTGTTAATTTCAGATTACATCAAAAGTCGATACAAGAGCCCGATTTTTTGTGGGAAAGTTCCGGGGGACTGCCTGCCCTCTTGCCGTTCATTATGGTTCTGAGCTGAGTTCGCTTTCAGTTCGCTTCAATGAGCTGTTACAGGTCCCCCTGCACTGAGATATTCCATTTTCGGTGTACAATCGAGCTATCCTTTGCAGTTTACTGACAATCTATGTAAATCACATGGACATACTGCCCCGTTTTCTCGGTATCAGAAAGCGTCTTTTGCTTCGTACTCATTGATAAGCTACTCGTTAGAGGTGATAGATAACAAATCTTTACAAGCACAGTAAATGGATGGTGGGTCGATGATTCATGCATAATCCTCTGTTCCCCTTTTGAATTGTTATTTCAATTATTTACCAAGATGGAAAGTTGAGTTTCATTTAAAAATCATTATCATTCTATGTGCTACTAATTGGGCCATCTAGAATTATTGCACGGACGGCAACATTGCTATTTGGGGAGAAATACCGTGCAGGTAACAGGAGTCATCTTGTTGAGTTAATTACATTAACGAACTGGGTTCATACAAAAACTAGAGCACTCTGAGAGTACATACCATCGCCAAGCAAGGCAGCGGTAACGAAAAATTGAAATCGACTCTGAAACTATGATTTTCATTGAAGCAACACCAAAATCTGATCACATGTGCCGTTCGAAATGTATTAACGGTTTTTGTAACTTTCCTGGAATTCCGTTCATTGCCTTTTAAATTATGCTGCCAACAAACATTTTAACAAATATAAGTCAAACACACAAATAGAACAACCAATCATCACCAAAATATAATCATTGATGTCTTTTAACATCACTAACAATTCCTGAGAATTTCACAAGGATCCATCCATAATTTTTCAGTAATTGCGCTAACAAACATTTTAACAAACATAAGTCAACACACACAAACGGAGCAACCGACCAGCACCAAAATTTAATCAATTATGTCTTTTAAAATTACTAACAATTTCTGAAAATTTCATAAAGATTCACCCATAATTTTTTTTTTTTTTTTTAGTTAATGCGTTATCAAACATAAAGTCAAACACAGCGACAAACAAACGAACGAACAAGCACATCATCACTAAAAAAAACTTATCATTTACTCTCTGTAATAAACCCAACAGCTCATGTAAATTTCATGAAAATCCCTCCATTAATTTTTAATTTCCAGCACTAACAAAAAATAGACAGACACACAAATCGATGGACAGATCTTTAACCAAAAGTTATTCATCTGTTCCTCCAATCACAACTAACAATCCATGTAAGTTTCGTCAAAATCCGTCGGTAACTTTTTGAGTTATCTTGGTGACAGACAGAATAACTGGCAGACAGAATAACAGACAGATAAATCCGACGAAAGCATTACCTCCTTGGCGGAGGTAAAAATGAGCAGGTTTCTACATATGGTAGCACACTAGGTGGTCACAAAACGTCGTCGTAAGGCCTATCTGCGCGTTAGTCTTTCACACGCGTTCACTCATCCACTTGTTCGAATGTGTTACTGTGTTGTAGAAATAGCAGAAAAGTGCACTTTTGAGTTTTATTCATTCCAAATCTTCTCAGATATCCGTAACTTGCTTAGTGACACTTACCGAGGAAACTGATTTGACGGGTCTTTTCATGCACGTTTGTGGCGTACAGCCGTACATATAGTAGTGTTTACAACGATGCTACAATGCATTCGAACGAATGGATAAGTGAAAGAAAAAAATAAAGATAAAGTCAACTTTGACTGAACCATCCACTGGGAAACACACGCGCACTGGTCTATGAGGCAGCTATAGGGCTATTGGCCATAGATGAGTAAGCACAGCTGCAGCCGATCACAGGTTGCTAAGAACTGTGGCGCATTAGCGGGAGGTTCAACGACCTGCGCCCCCTACACTAAGGCAAGTATTCCCACGGTAGCTATGCACACCGAGTAAATTTGGTGATTCAGCGCTCCGAGCGCCATGCACAAAGATTGCTCACCTGGCTTGGAACGTTGCGAGTCCTCCAGCACAACAGTTCAGCATACAAGGTCAGCAGCTATAGTGGGTATAACGGGTTCAAAAGACTAACGTGTAGACAGGACTTGAGCATGATTGTTATAGCTCGCTTGATTGGCAACAGTGTTAGACTCTGCATGGCCGTGTATCCGGCCCCAGCGATCAATGTCTGTTCAGGGATCAATGTCTTAATATGTATTGGTCACTAGTGCCGAAGGCTGAGCTATGCGAGGATCCTACCTCATAGTGGCTCTATGGGAATAAATTTATAGTTATACTGACTGGTACCGATCAGTTTCAATAACGTCTTTAAAAGAATAAATTATGACCGCAACTGCTGACTTTCACATTTGAATGGGAAAAATGCAATTGTTGACATTAAATTCTATTATTTTTATTTTTCATTTTCGGCTTAATTACAACTCTTATAATGTGTATTCACTTAGCTATGTAGTTGCAGCAACACTAGTGTTTGTTACCTCCGCCAAGGAGGTTATGTTTTCGTCGTGTCTGTCTGTCTCTTTGTCTGTATCTCTGTTTGTCTGTCTGTCTGCCTGTCTGTCTGTCTGTCTCTCTGTCTGTCACCAAGATAACTCACGAAGGCATGAACCGATTTGGATGAATTTACAGGGATTGTTAGGTATGTTAGGAGGAACAGATGATTAACTTTTGGTGAAGATATGTCCATCCGTTTGTTTGTTTGTTTGTTTGTCTGCGTCATTTTTCTCGATGCCATAACTCAA
>LQNS02278165.1:20959560-20970775 GCA_001587735.2 Parhyale hawaiensis
CTGTATACTTTTGAGCAAATATCATACTTGCACTAGTAGACCTCGGCACATTCATCAGGCGCCGAAATATGTCATTATAGGCAACACGTAGGCGTCCAATCGATTTCTGCTTCAAGTTAGACCAAAGCGAGTTACAGTGCAAGGAATAGCAGTAGCTTCGAAAAGGCTGGTATTTAACGTCATCCGAGCAGTGACCAAACTTTCTGATTAGCATGTTGCCCACTGCGTGGAGCTTTCGCGTTTCTTTCTCAATATCCTGGTTATCACGAAACTCATTGGTGATTTTATGACCCAGGTAAGAGAAGCTGTCTACATAAGTGAGATCGACACCATTAAGTCGAGTAACTTTATCGGAGGGCAGGTTACTTCTCCTAGGTTTAATGTACACACAAACAGTTTTACTGTATTATATTCAATACACAGTTTACTGGCTTCGCTCTCGCAAATAGAGACCAATTTTTGCAGCCCACTGGAATGGGGAGAAGCAAGGACCTTATCATCAGCATAACTGCGCCCATTTACTGCGTGACCATTAATGTGGCACCCCACTCCAGCTGCGTTCAGATAGGTGTGGATGCTGCCAATGAAGATAAAGAGAATTGGAGAGAGTGAGCCCCCTTGTCGTATGTCATTAGTCATGGCGAACGCTGATGACATTGCCGCTCCCCAATTCACATAGCATTTCTGAGTTTGAAACCAGTATTTTAGCGTCTAAACAATATAAAGAGGTATTTGTCTCTCAAGTATACACTCAAATAGAGAATATTGGTGAACTCGGTCAAATGCAGCCTTAGCATCGAGAAAGCACAGGTATACGGGAGATCCACTGTCAATGAAATGATTTATGACCAGTTTAAGTGTGAATATAGCCATTTCTGTTCCGTGTTCGACTTTAAAGCCAAATTGATTCTCTGAAGTCATCATGTGCTGTGACATTCGTCTCTCAAGCACTAGTTCTACCACTTTTGAGAGAGACGTTGCCACTGCGATAGGGCGATAGTTGCTCCTGTCGGTCTCACATTTTGCTTTGTTTTTTATAATTGGTGTTATTACGACGCTCATCAAATTCTCTGGGAGGAATCCCAACGTAAAACACCCTGTGAGCAGAATTGCAAGGAGTGTTACTTGTCTAGGGGGGCTATATTTGAAGGCGTCAGCTGGGATACAGTCAGCGCCGGATGCCTTGTTATTCTTCAATCTTTTCAGCGCCTGACAAACATCTTCAGATACGGTGCATTGTTCGTTAGAGGGAGCCAGATTATCAAGAATGCCATCAACGTAACCTTTATGTTTATCATCGGCAAAGCAGTTCATAATTCCAGCATAATCTCGCTTCGCTTTCGAAACAAGCTCGGTACTTTTTGATATGATATGACGATTATATGTTCTTTCTGAGCGTGGTAGATGAAAGGCGGTAGCTTTGATAGAATGCCTGTCGAGCATAAGCTATATCGCATATTTTTAGCTGAATTTTTTCTTAGCAGTTAGAGAGGCTCAGCCCTGTTTGGAGTTGTCGTTCCTTTCGTGCCTAATCCATTTCGCTTGTGCTTTCTTTAGCTGACTCTCTTCAAATCAGTTGAAAATTGACGCTGAGCAGACTTCTTTTTATATTGAATTTACATTTGCAGTCAAATTTCGACGCTTGAGGTCCAACTATCGGTAGGTATCCAGTTTACGTTAAGCCTTGAGCATCTTAGGTGAATTCTTTCCACTGCACTATAATTTCTTAGCGCTGCTCACCGTATGACCAAATTTCAAGCTGATATTCGCATTTTATCTTGCAGCGGGGATATTTTGTTCTTGCAAAACTCCTGGCTGTACAACTTGCGTTTCATTAGTGGAAAATCAGGCCTGCAGAGATGAGACTTATTTCACAGCAAAACCTTTACTGGGAATCGAAACAATAAAAAGCTTAATAACAAAACTGCTGCCTTCATTTTCGATGGCTGAGCCCTCTAGTTGATGATAATTTCCCGTGTCACAAGACTTCATACGCCAAGACAACTGGTTCCTTTATCAATGATTGGGGTAAAAGTAGAATTAAGTAGCAAAATCTGACTGTTAAATTTAAGAACCTTTTTCGTTCAGAATACATCACGGGAACAGGCAAAGCGGGACATTCGCAAGAATCATTCTCCCCAATGAGATGTCTTGTCAATTGACATAAGCTTAATGTATATTGACACTTGGTACTTCGAATAGATAGGTGTCCGTTCATGCACTGGCATACTATTCCTGTTTGCGATCCAACCTTTTTCGATCCCTTCAATTTTTTGCTGTACCGTACTTGTCTTTTTCGTGTATCCTATATCTTCCACCCCTATTGGTTAGATGCAATAAGAGCAATTTCTTGCTGTAATAAGAGCAAATTTTAGGTGCAATATGAGCATTTTTAAGCTCTTTTAATTTGGGTTACCGTTTTTCAGACTCCCGGTATAGGACATTAAATTTGTTACCAACAAAATATTATCCATTTTTTTGCACAATACGTCTCAATGTTTCGTTTAGCGTAAAAATGCCTCTCCCAGAAATGTGGCGGTTTCGTGGGAAAGAATTCATCAAAGATAAATATCTTTTTACTCGTAAGCCATCCTAGAAAATGGAATTTTTATCATTCAGAAAATTCTGCAAAAAGACCTGAATAAGTGGACAACAGAAAAAGTAAGATCTGGTGAATGTGGAGGGTGGGGTAACACATCCCAGCCAAACTGCAGCAATTTTCGTCTGGTATCCAAAGAACGCGTTGTGTTGCATTATCCTGATGGAAAACAACATCTTTCCTGTTGGCCATTTCTGGACGTTAATCTTGAATTAAAGCTACTGCGTTTAAATCGATCGTCCAGTGTCGAACAGTATTGCTCAGAACTAGCTGTCTGTTTGCTTGGGAGAAGCTCCAATCCCACCACATATAAAGCAAAACTTTTTTACGTGAAGACCCTCTTTTCGGGTGGTTAAGAGAGGCTCATATCTAGTTACTCAAAGATCGTTTTCTCTGAACGGTTGGGTAAATAATCCATTTCTGATCACCTGTCACTATTTACTTTGAAAATGTTTTCATTTCGTTTTTAAAGCAAATCACAGATCTAATGGGTTCTTCTCATGCAAATCACGTGGCATCCAAACATCAGAGCGATTTGCAAACTCAGGCATTACCAGTTGCTCATGAACGGTTGATTTTAATAGGTTGAGGCTTTCTGTCAATTGTCGGGTTGTGCAGGTTAATGATTTGATTTACTCATCATCTGTGGAAGATGGTCTGCCTGATCGCTCTTTATCAATAAGGCTACAGTCTCTAGCTCGGAATCTCAAAACCCTTCCGCACTGTCTTTCGGGTAAAGAATCATCACCATAATCTGTGCGTATTTTTCTGGTTGGTTGTGAGGCTTTTTTTATGAAAACAGAAAAGCATTAGGTACGGAGAATTAATTTTTTATCTTAAACTTTAAAGGATTACAAAGTTAATCCAGGTTTTAGGATCTCGAACCTTCTTCCACGAAAAGATAGCTTGAACTGTACTCTAAATGGAGGTGAAGGCAAATCCTATTATCTGCTCTCAATCGTGGTCTAAAATATATCATTAGGTGAACTACTAAAAATCGGCACGAACTTTCGAGATAAGCGAATACTATTACCTAACCTACTGGCTATTAACAATAGTACCAAAAAATCATGCCTATATTTTACTTATATACAAAGTGCCACTTATACTTAGAACCTATAAAATATTGATAATACGCTTCATGGTATCGTAAACGCAGTTAAACGCAAGCTGCAATATAATTCTGCAGTATATGAAAATAAAAATATTTCCTAATTAATCACTTATCCACACGCGTTTATTTACTTAAAAACGCGATTCATAGGGAACTAGAACGCCTCGTGGCGTAAGACTATCACCCGCGGTATGACCAAATTTCATCGGCGTCATTTTTGACGGCCAGCTGTCCCTCATTTCTCCCTCTGTTGGGTCGTAGTAGTTGTTGTGGAACCGGAGGCTTAAACTATTCACAATAATAATAACATAAGAAAAATAGGGCGCCTTGCATGTGGCGTAAGACAATCTGCCGCGGTGGAGGCAAATGCAACGCCGTCATTATTGATTGCCAGCTAAGCCTAGTTTTTTGGCATGGGTCACATCTATGTCAACCCACCAAACTCCGTATAAAAAACTATGAAGATTGCTCAACTCCTTTCCTTTTTTTGGGTGAACAAACAAATGAATATTTTTACAAATATTTTTTTGAGATGGCATAAATGTAGATTTCGATGAAGAGGCAGTTAAAGAAATTTTGATACCCACGACGCGCATTTCGCTGTTCTCCAGCTCATCATGTGGGAGGTTCAAACTTGTTAAATTTTGTTCTCGAAATCTTGCGAAATTTAGAAAGGTTACCATAGGAAGGTGTAACTATGATACCGGCTGTTCCAAAGACTTAAATGAAATTTTCACACAAGCAAATGTTTCGCCAATTCTCAACTACAGTCCGTGCGTAGACTCCAATTACTGCACGTTGCAGACCCACAGATGTACCGAGGGCGACAGTTTACAATCTGTCGTAGGTAAAAGGCTGGCACATGAGCATGGTGGTCTTCGTAGTTAATACGAAACCCATAATTGGCGAAAGCACACACACAATAGCTGAAAGTTAACTTGAAGCGTTGGTAGGCCTCCGATGATGGTCGAAAATCATCAATATGCAGCAACCATATAAAGCATTTGCAGTTGTCCGCCGCCTACTGCACATATTGAATTAACTTGCCATGGCTTCTGATATATTATTTTCTTGAGATGGCATAAATGCAAATTTCGATTGGAAGCAGTTAAAGAAATGGGAATTTTTTACTTTAGGTGAGCCAGTCTATTTTCTTTATTTATGGTCCGATTGTTATGAAACTCGGACAGTATACGTAAAATTGAATTTTAAGAACATTTTATTACTGTAATTTTTTTGATTTTCGCAATAGTTTTTGATAACCTAACCTAACCTACCCTATCCTAACCAACCCTACGCTAACCTAGACTACGCTAACCTACCCTACGCTAACCTACCCTACGCTAACCTACCCTATGCTAACCTACCCTATGCTAACTTATCCTAATCTTACGTACACTAACCAAACTGAAATTCAAGAAAAATAGAATAAAATGTTTTTCAAATTCAATTTTACGTCTATTGTGCGGGTTTGATAACAATCGAGCCATAAATAATGAAAATAAAATGTTTGTACTGCAAAATATACCAATAAGAACACAACACCACAAGAAATAACAGCTAAACGTTGGCACTCTAAAGCGATTACCGGCAAAAAAAAATCACTTAAAAGGGAAGTTCAGATTCCCCCAAAAGTTATAATATTTCCCCAAATATTTATAAAAGAATATAAATAGAAGCTTCACGCTATTAATAAACACTTATGCTCATCGCAATATATGCGGAATATACGCGGTAGAACATAATTATTAATTATTTACGTAATTGTCAAATAAGAAGTTGAAAAACTCCCGAAATTGTTCTAAAAATTCCTGATACTATCTGAAATTTCGAAGAACTAGGGTAAAACCCCAATAGTTGCAGCCATACAGTATACACGCTCCTCATTGGCTGACACCAACGCGTCACTCTCATTGGTCAACCACCGCGTCACGCAAGTTTTTTATTGGGTGGAAACAGTAACTCGCGTCAAGCAGGCTTGTGATTGGTGGAAATGAAAAAAAGTATAATGTCAACATTACTTAAAAACTATTGCGAAAATCGAAAAATTTACACGAATAATATGCTCTTTAAATTCATTTTTACGTATACTGTGCAAGTTGCAAAACGATCTGACCATGAATAAAGAAAATAGACTGGCTCACCTAAAGTAAAAAATTGCCAAAGAAATTTTGATACCCACGACGCGCGATTCGCTGTTCTTCAACAAAAACATCACTTCCTCTCCCACTTCGTTCGCTGGTGATAAATATAATTAAAATCCCTGTGTGATTAATGACACGTTGGAATTCCCCCAGCTCTTTTGAGCATTCAAGTACAAGGTTGCGAACAATACGGAGTGTTTTTTTTTTTTCTTACACACATACAATATTACAAAGTGATGCGCTCATGACCAGACGCTTGTTACGTAGCGTTCACTTGAGTTAGGCTCGAAAGGTGTTGCTAGTGACTAGCAGTGAAGAGGGTCATGTCGGGTGAGATTTGAGGAAGGATTTAAGCTCATTCGTTAGATCCACTACAAGGCTCCAGGTACTTGTTCACTTGTTTGCATGCGGCGCACCACCATCCAGGGTATTAGCGCCCTCCAGGTACTGAAAACACATTTTTCTCCCAAGTTAACGACGTCTATACGCAGTCGGTAGATAGTTTTCCTGAGAGATGCGCCTGTCGAAGCTCACACCATTATGAGGAATTGATATTGAACTGTACACAGTAGTTGCATCCATTATTCAACTGATTCTAGTTTTAGTTCAGTCATAGCCTCATGTATTTTTTGTCAGCTTTTTTTTTTCTTCATTGTTTCAAATCTTCACCTTACACAAAGTGCTTACCAACCACGGCTTATAGTATCATCCTTATATAATAAAACGCTTCTTGTATTTACTTATTTTGTGTCCGCTCTAAAGGAAATAGAAAAATAAGCCAGGTTGCAGATTTTGTAAATCGATGACCAGGTTGTAGATGGCAACGAGCCGATGGCTGCTCCTTATCTTTTGATCTGAAGACACTTCTTGCTTGAAGCACTTCTTGAAATCGGAACACTATGTATGTAGCTTCTGGAGTCCTATTTTCTAACTTTTTTTTTCTCTCAGGTCACGATGTATAAATTCGGCAGATAGTCAACGAAGCGCTCTGGAGGGGTGATTTTTCACAGGCAGTAGACTATTCTATCAGTCTTTCACTTCTTCTTCTACAGCAGTATTATTCCCATTCAAAGGGGGATCGCTGAAGCAGATCTTGCTACTCCATGTATTTCTGTCCATTACCATGTGCTCCTTCAGCTCCATACCACGTATATTATCCCTGACACAGTCGTTCTCTGAACGTGCGAAATTTGTTTCATAATCCAAAATTTCAGTAAAGCAGTTATTTAAGTTCGCAAGACCGTATCGTGACTACGGAGCGCTGACATGCATACAAGCTGGCTGGAGTTACATTCAAGTTTATTGCAGTATTTTACTCAAGATTTTTTCTGCCTCTCACTATTATAAACGCAAACGTCATCAAGAAGGAAGATAGAAAACGTATTATTGGTACGAGACTACTACAGTCTCAAGATCGAAGACGTTCTACGAATGCATGGAGAGAGATGAATCGTCTATGCGATGCAGTCAAAAACACTTGAAGCAGAAAGGTTACAGAAGTGAATGGGAGCTGCTGATACGCGTGAGTGGGAAAATGAGGAAACAACAAGTCAGAGAAAAAAAAGCCCTAAGGTTGAGAGCACGACAAAGGAGCAATAAAGAAAATGAAGCAAGTCAGAGAAGAGAAGATTCCGCAACGGCCTATATTAATAAAAATATCGATTTTTGCGTGAATTTTTTCACGCGCAGGTCCACTAGTCATATTATAATTCTGCTTGTTCCTCCCTACGTTCGACCGACCGTTACGCTCTCACTATTAGATATGAGAAAATTGCGGTATGATCGATGCCATCTCAATGAGGCAGAACCGTTGGCCAAGTTTCCATTTTATTAAGCTACTATTGCTCGCAGGTCGTATTTTGATATGCTGTCAGACGTTGAACTTGTTTCTCACTCCTTACCATAGTGCATGGTATGCATGATACGGTCTGGGGTATCAATGAAGAACGGTGTTTTTATCCTGGTAAACGGCCCGAAGTATACCGGGCTTTGCAAAACTCCTGACCTGTTTTAATAATTTGCCATCCGAACTTAATAAAAGCTTTGTTTATAGTGAAATAAAACAAGATTTGTAATGTATTAGTTTATTATGATCTAAACAACATTGCTATTCAATAGGACCTCCATTGGCAGCAATGACACGCCCTAATCGTGGTCAGAAGTCCTTATACACATTACGGACGTCGTCCTTCTTCATCTGGGCCCAAGTGCGGTTCACAGAGGCTTGCAGCTCCTCAATGTTGTTGTGGCGATCTTTGCATGCTTTACTGTCAATATGCGGCCACGCGCTGTAGTCCTGAGGATTGAGATCAGGCAACTGCGGGGGCCAGAAGTCTTTGGGCCAGAAAGTCATGTTTTGGCTCATCCAAAACATGGACGGTTTTCGACGTGTGTGCTTGTGCACCATCTTGCTGAAACACGTAATCTCCACCTTTGAAAATTTTTCTGATCCAAGGAAAAACTTTTGTGGCCATGATATCCCTGTATTCAGCCCCTGTCAACCTGTAACAGCCCTTGAACCACACTGGAGGCATCTTCTCTCCATTTGAGGCCACAACGCCAAGCATCGTCACAGAGGCAGGATGCTTTGTTATGGAGACATAACGATCATCAGAGACGTCTTTGGCCAGAGCTCACAACTCGATCGTTCTGTTTGTTGAAGACAGGATCCACGGTAAAGGTCTTCTCATCTGGGAAAATGATGACTCGATTTCCATGACTTTTCAAGTCGTTAACCCTATCTGCTCCAAGGGGGTACAATTTTGTACCGCCTTGGAGCGGTACCGTTTTCCGTTCACAGTTCTGCTCCCAGAGATATTCAGCGCCCAAAATTCCGTGACTTTTCTCAATTGAACATGACTATTAATAAAATTCTAATATACCCGCACATTACAGCCAAAAATGTAGATAAATATAATTTTTTTCAGAAAACTAGATGATAACATTTCCGTGTAGATTTTCTTTTTATTCAAAAAGATATTTCAAAATTATCACCAAAAGACAAAAACAAGGCTAGATTGAAAAATAGAAGCGATTATATGTTCAGCGTGTGAAAGTATGAAAATTGCTGCAGATGTGCTGCCGGAGTATTCACCCTCTACTGTCCAGAGATATTTTCTTATATTCGAATTTAATTGACATTAAAACTGCTCTGAGGCATTTTTTTTTAATTAAATAGGCGAAAGAATAGTTGAATAAATGACTTTTGAGACTATGACGAAAAAATTTTGATATTGCTAGAGTTATAAGCATGTTTAGAGGGCGGTACAAATTTGTACCGCCCTGGCGCTCAAGTGGCTGAAAAAATTGGTAACGGATAGGGTTAAGAAGGCGGGAACATCGCTCTTGGCGTTTTTTAACCATGTCAGCAGTTAGCAGCGGTCTTTTTTGTCTTCACAAATTCAGTCCTTTTGAGTTTCGGATCATTTTCAAAGGCGCTTCGAACATTCTTCCGTTGAATAACTTGTGGTTTGCCTGAACGTGGTCGATTTTTGAGGCTTTCATTATTCTCAAGGCGGCTTTCGACGCGTTTCACGGTTGATAAACTGACATTTTGCAACCTAACAATGTCCGCCTTCTGCTGACCCGCACGAAGGAGAGCTGCTATCTTTACCCTTTTTGTTTCCATTACCAACAATGTATAAAACTGAGCACTGTTACCAGTTATTATATTATCTGAAATAGTATAGGAATGAGTCATTGTCAATAAATTTCATCAAGCCTTTCAAATGAGTTCCACACTCTGAAAATACAAAACAGGTCAGGACTTTTGCAAAGCCCGGTATTTACAGTAGTTGCCTATATCATATCTGCGAGCCTATAATTAAACGAAACCGTCGCAAATTTTCCTGTACAAATACTGATGGAATGCCTGGCTGGGTTCAATTGTTAATAATTAGCTGCCCACTTACAAAGAAATTAGGAGATGAGACATCTATATCAACGAAAAATAACGGAAAAATATCAAGTAAGAGACAACCCGTAAAGTTTAACAAAGCCATATACTGAGAAGTTGGTCTGGTGTGTGCGTTAGTATTTACTGGCTATTTAACGCATACATAAACAATAAAAAATACCTGATTCTGAGCGCGGATACTTCCGCCAAGCATTGCAACGTTAATAAAATATTCAAGTTAATCCTGAAACCATTATTCCTTTTCATCATTGCCAAAATCTAGTCATTTGTGCCTCTTTGGGTAATGACACTTCCTGTAATTTTCTTGAAGATCCATTGATAACTTTCGAGTTAAGTTCTACCAATTACTGAAACATAAAATCAAACACAGATAGGAACAAACTGCTTATCACGAAAATTTAGCACTTCTACCTTCTAACAATTTTTAACAAATCTTGTTAATTTAAAAAAGATCCGTGCACAGCTGTTCAGGTCCTTTTCTGATAGAGGTAAAAACAAGCATCGAGACAAACAAACAAACTGACTGACCGATCACAAAAATTCGGCCAGTTACTCTTCGTAAAATTCGCAAAAAATGACTGCAAGTTGCACGTAAATTCGTTCACAAATGTTGGAATCATGTTATCAAGAAAAAAAAATGCAGACGGGCGGATCTTCACCAGAATTTAATCAGCTCTTTCTCTTGATATACCAAACATGTACCGTAAATTATATAAGGGTTTTCCAAGCCTTTTTTTAGTAATCTTGATGACAGATAGACAAACTCCGTCCAAAAACATAGCCAACTTGGCTAAGGTAACAAGCGTCTACCGAAGTATATCGGTGGCTCTTGCTATCGAATAAGTGAAGAAAGTTATGAAGAGAGAAGAGAAAATTCATGAGACATTGAAAGTAAGAGTAGGTTCGAAAAACGCAACCCTGAACTGTGAGCTGCTACGGTTGAAAAAAATGTGAATAGAAGGTACTACGTTAAGTGCTTTAGGTTAATTGACAAGCGTCGGGTTAAATGAAGAAGTTAAAGTTAGCTGAGGAACGTTAGATGAGGAGCGTTAGTTCGATGAGAAGCGTGCTGTTATAGGAGGGATGTTAGGTTAGATGACGAGCGCTAGGTCAAATTAGAAGCATTATGATGGATGATGAGCGTTAGATTATAAGAAGTGTATTAGGTTTTTAGGTTACATGAGGAGTGTTATGTTAAATGAGAAGCGTTAGGCTGCGTGAGGAGCGTTAGTTGCAACGAGAATCGTGGTGTTAAATACACCAGCGTTGGACGAGGACGACGAGCGATTTGTTGTAGGAGATGCGAGACTTGGGCGAGGAGCTTTAGGTCGAATGAAGAGCTTTATGATGAATGATGAGTGTTAGTTTGGATGAGTACTGTTTAGTCGGGTGAGGACAGTTTGGTTGGGTGAAGAGAGTATACTTTAATGCCTTAAATAGGG
>LQNS02278165.1:20971517-20987915 GCA_001587735.2 Parhyale hawaiensis
ACGTGCTTTAGCTAATTTAAGGAATCGATTGATGTGAGAGTGGTTCAAAACGGATCAAGTGTACATTAAATATCTTGTAGCCTCAATGTTTTCCAGAATTGCTGCTATCATAAGTGCTCGTGGGGCCCTACACCTTATTAATAACTGGTTACTAATTTCTTGTCCCGGGGAGCTTTTTTTGAGGTGAGCTACGTTAGATATGGTGAGTTGCAGTAGCTGTGGTGCCTTATATTAGATGAGGTGCTAGATACAGTTTGAAAGGTAGATGTGGGCTATAGGTCGTATAACCTAGCTGTTTAGCTGTTTTAAGACTCATATGGAGCACTGGATGTTTGACTAGCGTTAGCTTAGACCATACATGTTTAGGAAAACTTACGTAGTTGAGTTAGCGTTAGCTTAGACGATACAAAAGTTAAGATTAGGGCAACGATGAAAAACCATTATTTTATTCGAATCGAAGCAAGCAGAACTTGACGATACATGTTAAGGAAAACATACGTTGTTGAGTTATAGAGTTCACCAGGGTTTAAGTGACTGGCGTTAACTTAGACGGTGTTGGTTCAGTTAAACGAGCTGCATTAGGTTAACATTAATTGAAGTTGTAACAACGTATAGATCTAGTACATTTTGACAAGTAAAGACACTCGTCAACCGTGGAATTTCCACGGCCCCGCTAGTTTACTGTATTAATGGATAGAGGATCATACAAAAGTCGTCGACGAAAGATTCAGAGCTAACATATGTAAGAGTGATGAAACATTCATCACGTTCGTTGTTTGGTGAATAAAGGTCGTTACTTTTACTCAGAGGTCGGCATCTCCCATTACTGACGATGGCAAAATCGATGGCAATACCATCGGCTCCGGAACCAAAATTCGTCAATTTTCATCGGCGATGACCTACGATGAAATAACTGTCGGCGATGACCATCATACGGCGTCACAATCGGCGATGGACCATTGCATTAAGATATTATAAAAATGCAAACATCACAGACTATAAACATTGAATAAAAGCAGCATCTCTTAATAACCTCGGCCTGTGTGCGATTTTCAAATCAGTAATACTATTCCTAACTGATAAAAGGTGCGAAATGTAAGGCCCAATTTATTAATTGACATTGCTAGATCTGGGAAAAGTATTAAAATAAACTTTGTAAAACCCTCTATTTTTTAATGTTACTAAAAAATGAATGTTTCAAACTCGGAACGTTGTTTCTTTTTTTTTTTTTGTAGTTTTAGACAACCGATGACCATGTCCATCGTATGCAATCGCCAATTTCACGTTCAGTCATTTCTTCCTCATAACATCATCGCCGATGGAGAAAATGGCCATCGCCGATTGTTTGGTACGATTTCCATCGGACCATCGCTATCGCCGATGGATTTTTGTGATGTTCCATCATAACGTAGTTTTTCCGATGGCGATGGTCTACACACTATCGCCATTGTATAATCGGCGATGACCATCGTGCCAGGTTCTGCTTTTACTCGTTATCGAGTACAAAGTTGAAAAAATTAAGGTCTCGAGGTTTCCATTAATTTCCATACGGAGTCCGAAAATTAAGAGTGAAATCCCAAGATGGTGGGAAATAAGTAATTTAATAAGTGGCAACACTAAGAGATTTTTTTTTTCATTTTTGATTCGAGAGGCGCACAAGAGGCAAAATAAGGTGGTAATGCACCAGTCCTTGGTGCACATCTTTCTAAAACTTTGCGCCTCACCCCGGCCCACCCCCACAAAAGGTAGTGCACTTGGAGTGCAATGGCGTAAGGGGCGCATTATGAGGCGCTATAGCCAGCCCAGACTCCGTACAGGGTGTGAACTGTATCATTGAAAAAGTTGGTTGTTACACACACATAATTTCCCGGACGTGCTCAATATTTCAGTAAGTCTTTTGTACCGAGGCTGAGGTATGTAATTTAGCAATTATCCGGAGGGATACAGTACCTCCCTTCTGTTTCATCCACCCTTACTGCCCTAGTGCTTTTAGAGAGATCTTGGCTCTGAAAGTTTACAGTCGCAATCTTGATAAAGAAATTAATATTATACTGATTAATAATAGTGCCATCGTGTGCTTTTTCCAGTGCCCTTTCCATGCGATAACGCTTAAGCTTAGCTCAGCCAGGAGCAGATAAAACAAGTACATTCTGCTACCTTGGTAACTGTGGTGACGATTTCCCCCTACACCGTAATCATATATGAAATCAGCAATTGCAAGACTCCGATACAATCAGAACAATAAAAATTGTTTTGACTGCTACAAATCCTAACATCTATTGTCTCATGGAACACACATTCATATGCTGACTGCCGGTAAGTGCAAAAACCATAGCTGACCTGGCCATTCCGGAAATCCAGGCCCAGCTCCCAGTAGCCTACGGATAGGGAATTGAAAACCTGCCAGGGCAAGCTCCGTGTTTTGCCCCTATATGACAACAACAGCGTTTCAGATCAGCACCACATATCAACACCATGGGACACGAAGCCGAGCTCAATGAGGTTCGCATTCAGTTTTCAAATAAAGAGACAACACCTCGAGCCCGACCGCACTGGCACCTGCTGCGCTGTGTACGTTCATCGCTGTGCGTGCGATCAGGTAAGCTTTCTTGCAGCGTCACGACCACCTAAAGCACTACCTCCCCTGACATCACCTGACCTCACCTGACCTCATCTGACCTCATCTGACCTCACCTAGGTTGCTTGGGCAGCCCGACCGGTCCCTGTCCCGAGTTACTTTTTGTATCCCAACACAGATGTAGGACACAAATGAAGATAAAAACAGGTAGAAGTAGCAGAAAACATCCTATGAATGTATGAGAAAGAGGCAGAAGTAAAGGGCAGGCACGGTAGAGCGGCCGTGCCGAGCAGTCCCGGGAGGAAAAAAGCCCCGATAAGAAAAAAGCCCCGGTGGAGAAAAACCACTCGGGAAAACCCCCTATAGGAAAAATGGCCCCGCCTTTGTCTAGACGCTATAATTGAGAGCTCTATTGATATATTTGAATACAGCATATTTAAGTAAACTAAGCGATATTGTGCTAAGGTAAATTCGACCTAGTATTTGCATGTGCGAATGTGGGCTGCAAGAACCCCTGAAATAGGTTATGTGAGGTTAAACTGAGCTAAGTTAGATTTAGTTAGGTGAACTTAGGTAAGGTGAGCTTACGTTAAGTGAGCTTAGGTGAGATTAGGCTAGGCGAGGTTAGGTTGGATTGAGGTTAGCTTAGGTGAGGCTAGGTTAGGTGAGGTTACCTTAGATTAGGTGAGGTATAAAAAGGAGAACCAAGCTACACAGATGAAATATTTTTACTAGGTAAAAGCAAACGTTTCGGATTAAAACGAATCCATCTTCAGTGCTGAAAACAAAGAGAAATTATGAAACATCAATTTTTTCTAGTAAAATCTATCCGGGAAAAAGAAGCGTTACAACATATTCGCTTATATACCCTAAGCACAGCTAAAATGAAAGTTAAACAAACCTAACTAAGTATTTTTAGGGGTACACCAGACTGGCAATTTTTTAAGATTGGGTTTGTCCGTATGAATAAAAATCGATTTTAATAACCTAAGATCTTGCACATTCTTTGTACTTCCTATTACAAAAAAATTATTGCACTTGATGGGATGGTTTTCATTAAAACTATGGGAACGGAGGGCTGAGTTTGAAGGAGCGCTGAATTGCTGCCCCGTACGATGCGAGACATCCCGGTGTTGGGCTATTCTAACGGAGAGCTGTACTGAAGTACTGCCCACGTATGACAGCTGGCAGCTGTCACATACATACTTATACACAACACCAGAGCGCATGAGAGCATCGACAGAGTCGCAGCGTTTGAAGAAAGTACCGATTGTTGTCATATTGCGGTAGTAATATTTTGGAGAGATCTGTGGATTGCACTTGTTCAACAATTTGATAACTTCATGTTCCAGATTTCGACTTTGAGATCCTGCGTATGGTAATTGCAGATGGAATTTTTCCCGTTCAACTGTTGCTATTGGTATAACGGCTATATATTTTCTATTAAGAAATGTCCTAACTATGGTGTTGACCAATTTCAATGGAGAGTAATTATCAGTAAGATATTTCTTAAGAAATTCTATTTCTTTGTGCAAAAAGTAAAAAGAACATGAAACACAGTATGCCCTATTCAATAAAGTATATATGATTCAGGTTTTGTACTTGTACAAAATGTTACTGAAAAAGTTTGTGCCGAGCTTTGAGAACATTGGCTTACGATACACAGATGTGAAAAAGTTATCTTCATTACGAGTAACCAGCCCATCTAAGAACAAAAGAATTCTGTTTTGTTCTGCTTCGATTGTAAATTTTGTTTGCGCATACCCGTCGTTTCGTTTAAATACCCGTGAAAAGCTCGTACTTGATGTTCGTTTTCGTACAAAATAAATGTATCGTCTAAGTACCTACAGTAAAATGTAGGCCTAAAATCATCTGGACAATTTGTTAGGTGCTGTTCCTCAAAGTTATGAAAATAAATATTTGCTACCACAGGTGAAAACGCAGAGACCATTGCTAGGATATCTGTCTGCTTGTAAATTTTCCCATCAAATTTAAAATACGTATCTAATAAAGCTAATTTTAACAATTTGTTGAATTGTACACGATTAAAGTTGAAGTAACTAGTAGTTCCATCCGTGAATATTTTGTTCAGAATTATGTCAATGGCTACTTCGACTGGGATATTGGTATATGAGGATTCTACATCTAAACTGCATATAAATGACGTATTTGGATTATTCTTGCTACGTATACATTTAGTAAAGCGGTAAGACTGCTTAATGGTGTATTCATTTTCTGCAATAGGTGAAAGTGATGGGACTAAAAGCTAGCCTAACTTCGAATTATGGGTGCCACAAGCACTCATGATAGGACGACAGGGAAAATTTGCTTTGTGAATTTTAGGTAACCCATACAAACAGCCTAGTCTACAACCACTAGCGTACCCATTACGGTAAAATTCGTCTGAAACTAAGTTTTCATTTTTCAATGTACGGAATGCATTGTTTACTTCGTATTCCAACTTTAAAATGAGTTTATTCTCATCGCTGCTAAAAAACTGAAACTTTGTACGATCGTTCAGTATTGCACACATTTTATCATTGCATTCGTTTCTGTTCAGTATAACCACCCCATTGCCTTTATCCAGTTTAGTTCTGTATATATGTAGTACTATCGTTAGCCAGACCTTTCAAAATAGCGAAGTCTGTTTCCGAAAGTAGTGTACACTCGGACTGATTTTTGAAATTATAGTAAAATAGATGGCCTAGCAATGGGCTCTGCGTTATCACCTGTGGTAGAAAATATTTATTTTAACAACTGGAGGAACAACACTTCACAAATTGTCCAGATGATTTTATGCCTAAATTTTATTGTAGGTACTTAAACGATGCATTTATTTTGTTTGAAAACGTTCATCAAGCACGAGCTTTTCACGGGTATTTCAACGACAGGCATGCGCAAATAAAATTTACAATCGAAACAGAACAAAACAGTAGTCTTTCGTTCTTAGATGTGCGGGTTACTCGTAATGAAGATCACTTTTTAACATCTGTATAACGTAAACCAACGCTCTCAGGGCTTGGTACAAACTTCTTCAGTAACATTTCCTACACGTACAAAACCTCAATCACATCTACTCTATTGAATAGGGCATACCGTGTTTCATCTTCGGTTTACCTTTTGCACAAAGAAATAGAATTTCTTGAGAATATTTTTACTGAAAATTACTATTTATTGAAATTGGTCAACACCATAGTAAGGAAATTCCTTAATAGAAAATATACGGCCGTTATACGAATAGCTAAAGTTGAACGGAAAAAAATCTGTCTGTAATTACCATATGTAGGAATATCAAAGTCAAAATCTGGAACATGAAGTTACCAAATTGTTGAACAAATTCTATCCACAGATCTCACAAAAATATTACTAACACAATAAGGTAACAATCAGCACACAGGGCAGTGTGCTTGGCCCGCTGTTGTTCGTTCTCTATACTAGTGACATGTTCTCTTCGCTTGAAAACACGTTGATCAACTATGCCGACGATTCCACTTTGATGGCAGTGATACCTGCTCCNCGTGATGCTGTCGCTCAGTCTCTGAATACGGATTTGTCACGCATTAGTGCATGGTGCTCGGCCTGGAGTATGAAGCTGAATGCCAGTAATACCAAGTCGATGATTATCAGTCGGTCTCGGATACTTGTACCGCAGCATCCTCAACTAGAAATTGATGACACTTCACTAGTCTTGCTCCTTGGAGATTCTTGGTGTTGTTTTTGATGGGAAGCTTACTTTTGAGCCGCATATTAGGAGGTTGGTGTCACGTGCTTCCACTAAGACTGGGCTCCTGCTTAAGGTGAATTCTGTGTTTGGTGATAGTCAGGTTGCCCGCAGATGTTTTTATACGTTTTTGCTGTCTGTGTTGAAGTATTGCTCACCGGTCTGGGCTTCAGCTGCTGACACTCACTCGCGTCTGTTGGACCGACTTGTTAGTTCAGCCAGCAGGCTGTGCACTGATAATGATCTAGTGATAGTGAACCTGTCCCACAGGAGAAGTTTAGCATAGCTATGTATGTTTTATAAGGTGTACAATAATGAGAGGCATTGGTCGTATTCTTCTCTCCCTGCCCTCAAGGTTTTTGAGAGAGAGACTCGTGCTGCGTGCGGAGCGCACTCTTTCACTTAGGAAGCTGTCAGATGTCGAACTAATCAGTTCTGTCGGTGCTTCGTGCCCTGGTCGGCTAAGGTTTGGAATTTGCTGCCGGCATCGGCTTTTGGTCGCATTGGCCTGCAGGCGTTAATGACAGCTGTTAATAGTTTTTGGCTGGATTTCCTTTAGCAGCGTTTTGGGCTTTCCGGTGTTTTTCATCGCTTTTCTTGTGTTTTATGAACTCAAATTTGTTGTATATGATGTAAAAGACACTTTCGTATAGAAAAAATTTCGACATCATCAGAGGGGAAAAAATATTAACCTTTTTTTAATTTTATTTTTTAGGCCCAGCCTTCATTTTTTACTCAATTTGAATGAAATTTGCTACAGATATACTATTGATGATTGCCAATAATCGTAGCGATTTAGATTTTTGAATTTCGTTCTAGTTTTCAAATTAAAAAATATATAAATTCATATCACTTTTGTTTCAAAATCACTTTTCACATTTTTTTAACAAAAGTTTTGAAGAAACAAATCCGTACAATTGTTCTAAATTTATTTTCCTTTTATTTGAAGAAAAAGTCATGAAATTTGGTGCAGTATTCACTGAGTGGCGTTCAATTGAAGCTCAATAACTTACTTTCGAGATATTCACCGAAACGCAAAAGCTACTAAAAATATACATTGTACATCAGATAGCAATCAGACTTTCAGTTGTATGGACATGCTTTTGCCTTTTGTCCAGGCACACGATATATGTGTACAAATTGAGAGAATTTCATTCAAATCCGCCCATAACTAAAACCTCAAATTTGAATCCTTCGGCTGAAAACTTTTTATGGGGAAATTCGAACACGCGACGGTGACTAAAACTTTTTCATTTATGTACCGATTTGGATGAAACTTGGCCCTGGTATGTAAAACCAAAAAGGAATGTGGGTTGTACTCGTGTACTTTTTCCAATTTTCGCCATAGAAAACGAGTTATTCAAAGAAACGGGTTTCCCTCCATAACTCGTTTTCTTTGAATAATTCGTTTTCTATGGCAAAAATGGGAAGAGTATGGGAGAAAATCAAATTTGAAACCTTTGGCGGGAATTTCTTCATATCAAATTCAAATATACAGCTGGGGGAAATTTTCATTTAAGTACCGATTTGCATGAAACTTGGTACACATATGTAAAATAAAAAAATACGAGCTTTTGACTTCCATACTTTTTCCCATTTTCGCAATAGAAATCGAGTTATTCCAAGAAAACGGGTTTTGGCGGGAAACCCGTTTTCTTTGAATAACTCGTTTTCTGTGGCGAAAATCGAAAAAAGTACATGAGTAAAACCCACATTATTTTCTAATTTTACATGTTTCTGCCAAGTGTCATGAAGATCAGCCGAATAATGAGAAAGTTTTTGTAGTAAAAAATCAAGTGTCACAAAAAAAAAACACCCTCATCCCCCTATTCAAACCATTTAGGGTTACACTGGCTGCCTAAAATTTTTCCTCCGAGTTTGTCTGATGTATAGCTACCGATTAGTGATGAAAAACGAATTTTGAAAATTTTTTGGGTCTCATTTCCTACGGCCCCCTTAAAAGCAAAACTGCTGCCTTCCTATACCGACGTTCGCCTGTATGACCCGAGAGTTCGAGGAGCCGATACAGCTTTGCAGTTCCGGCAGCATTTGATCGAGAGAGAACTTCGATGAAAAGAAGAATTAAAAACAGTGCTCACCCAGCAGCTTCGGGTAGCCATCGGAGAGTTTGAGTGTTGCGCGTGTGAATATCGTCCCTCAGTTCAATACCGTCATTTCGTCAATCAGAAGTAGGGAATCTGCTAATAATACAGCTCGCATCTCTCGCAAATTAAATAGACTGTACAATGGCAACTTGATGTTACCAACCGCGAGAAAGAATATTTTCAACTTGTCAGACAGTCAACTCACCGAAGATCAAACAAATGTACTGAGCCTTGAATGGAACTATCACATTAGCAGTAAGCTTGGCAAAACAAAAAAAAAAGCACTGCATTTAGAGTTACTTTACCAGCAGGCCCTAAATCTGAGTAAACACGGCATTGTTACGATAAAACCCAACTTCGACGCAGCTCTAATTGCAGAAAGTGACCGCAACAGGTCCACACGCTATGTGTCATCGTTATCACAACCACAACGGTAGGCAATTAAAGAATTACGGTCAAACAGAGACATCGTACTGCGCAAAGGCGATAAGTCCAATAACTATGTAATACTCAACTACGACACTTACAAAGTCAAACTTGATTGCATTCTTGATGACCCCAGTAAATTTCAGAAGTTGCAAGCAGATGCAACAGAGCAACTGAAGAAGAAACTCAATAAAATCATTTCGGCAGTCAATAGTGCATCTAATGCCAGTGGACTCAGGAAACTCGAGGGCCATTTTGCACCTACAGTAGCTACTTCTATTGTAATGCGAAGATCCACAAGGATGCCACGAACACACCACTACGCCAAATAATATTACAAGTCCCTGCTGTAATCTATCAAGTTGCACAAGCCCTCAATAAGATCATAGTACCGTACATGCCACAAGAGTATATGTTGAAATCTACAGATAAATTTGTTTCCATTATCCGTCGTAAACAACCTCAGGGCATGTTAGCTTCCATGGACGTGGAGTCCCTCTTTACAAATGTGCCAGTTGCAACGACAATTGAAATCATTCTGGACAATGTATATCACCACCCAACAATGACGCCGCCAGCAGCCTTGAGTCGCACCAACCTCATGAAGCTCCTCACCATTTGCACTACCGAAGCTCCATTTTACCACATCGATGGGACGCTTTATCGACAGGTGGATGGTATCGCAATGGGTTCACCACTCGGACCTACGGTAGCTAATTTTTACATGTGTCACGTTGAGAATCAGGTTTTGCATTCCCTCTCTCCTCTAGATAAACCATTTATTTATTGCAGATATGTTGATGATGTCTTTGTAGAAGTTGGCAATCATGCCCAATTAAAACAACTGAAGTCTAAGTTTGAAGAATTGTCAGTGCTAAATTTTATTTTTGCATTAAATGTCAATAATAAAAATTACCATTCTTGGACGTAGTGGTCGAATCGTGCAACGACCGTTTTCAAACTTCCGTTCACACCAAATCCACTAATTCTGGAGAGACTCAGCATTTCGATTCCGACGCCCCTATGCAATACAAAGAAGGACTCATCAATACTTACCTGATTCGAGCATTTAAAATCTCTAATTCATGGGAAGCACTGCACTCGAAAGTCTTACGAATCAAAAAACTTCTTATCAATAGCCACTTCCCAAATTCTTTGATAGCTCACAAAATTAGTCACTTCTTAAATAAACACCGTATTTCAAATTCCGCTGGTGCTCGAGACCCTTCTGAGCAAACTATCAACATTTACTACGAAAACCAAATGCATCCAAATTATAAAACTGATGAAAGAGCTCTCAAGTCAATCGTACACACTTATTTAAAGCCTGTGGACGGCCACACACGCATTCGACTGTGCATTTACTATAAAAAGGGGAAAATCAGTAATTTTATCGTTCGCAACAATTTGTCAAACGCTCCAACGTGTCATCTTGATAGGTCGGCCGTGGTGTACAAATTTAAATGTGACAACGGAGAATGCATGTCTCTGAATGTATGCTACGTCGGACTTACCAGGATGACTCTACGTAATAGACTTTGTTATCACGAATACCACGGCGCCATATTCAATCATTACAGGAACAATTACGACCGCAAACCCACTAAGGAAGATCTTGAACATAATACTAAGGTCTTGTACAATGCGCAAAACAGGGACCATTTAAATATTCTAGAAGCATTACTCATCTATGGGCACCAACCAAATCTAATTGAGAACACCGTGAATTTTTATTCACTCAAGTTGTTCAATAGGAATCCACGTATGCACATTGTCTTATGTTTGTGTGTTTCAGATTTTATAAGTAGCCTGATGATGATGTCTGGCACTTCGAAACGTTGCTTTTTAGTGCTCTGATAAACTACTTTCAAAAAATTTTATTAGTAATATATACAAGTGTATTTTTAACTTCCTTAACACGCAATGAACTAGTGAAATAATAATAATAATAACTTTCTTCAAACGTTGCGACCCTGTCTATGCTCTCATGCGCTCTGGTGTTGTGTATAAGTATGTATGTGACAGCTGCCAGCTGTCATACGTGGGCAGTGCTTCAGTGCAGCTCTCCGTTAGAATAGTCCAACACCGGGATGTCTCGCATCGTACGGGGCGGCAATTCAGCGCTCCTTCAAACTCAGCCATCCGTTCCCATAGTTTTAATGAAAACTATCCCATCAAATGCAATAATTTTTCTGTAATGGAAAGTACAAAGAATGTGCAAGATCTTAGGTTATTGGAAACGATTTTTATTCATTACGACAAACCCAATCTTAACAATTGCCAATCTGCTGTACCCCTAAAATACTTAGTAAGGTTTTTTTATCTTTCATTTTAGCTGTGCTTAGGGTATATAGGCGAGTGCTTTGTAATGCTTTTGTTTCCGGGATAGATTTCTTTAAATTGATGTTTCATAATTTCTCTTTGTTTCCATCACTGAAGATGGATTTATTTTAATCTGAAACGTTTGCTTTTAACTAGTAAAAATGGTTTATTTGTGTAGCTTGGTTCTCCTTTTTATATTAAGACTACGATTCCCTAGAAATCATCCAATAACTGTGAAATTAGGTGAGGTTAAGTGAGGTTAGGCTAGAAAGATTAGACTATATGCATAGGAACCCAATTTTTACATACTGAAATTTTTTTAAATCCAAAAATCGGTTACGTCGGGCTAGGCGTTTCGGACAAATATTGCTTCGACACGAAAAGTTAGGTTTTTATAGAAGGATTTAAGCCTTTAGGCAGAAGGTTAGGTAAGCGAGCTGGTTTTCCTTTTAAATCGCAATTATATAAAGCGTTACGATCAAGTTAGGTGAGGCTACGTTAGGTTTGTTTGGAAGAAGATAGGTTAGATGAGGTTACGCTAGGTTAGGCCAGGTTAGGTGAAGTTAGGTTCAGGGTGGTTAGGTCAGGAGCAGCTAAGTAATGTTAGGTCAGGACAGCTTGGGTTTCGTTACATGTAGTTAGATCAGGCTTGGTTCAATTGGGAAAAGCTAGTTAGGTTGGGCTTAGTTTCCTTAGGTTAGGGTAGGTAAATGTAGTACAGCAGAGTTTAACATATTTTAATATAACTTACTGCAAAATAATTAAACACGGGAAATAAATGTACATTAGGTGCCAGGCGGGGCTTTTTTCTTACCAGGGCTTTTTTCCGGGTGGCTTTTTTTTCCTGAGCTTTTATCCTACCGGGGCTTTTCCCACACCCCGATCAAGGCTTTTACAGCCCAAGGCTCGCCTGACTATGGGGGACGACAGTGATGGTGAACAAGTGGTTGGCTGTGACTAGTATCACTTGCATGACCTCTGCAGTATGTTACCTTTGATTATGTTAAATGCAATTTTTTACTTTTTCAGGATAGGTGTCCAACTTTGAAATATTATTAACTTAATGTATGGCTATGTTGAAAATAAAAACAGCACTTGTAAAATGAATATTTAGCCATTTGCTAAGTTTATCACACAATTTGCTTGTTTACGAATTTTTTACTGTTACCGCAGATTATGCAACAAGTTAATAAAAACGTCTGTTAAGGATACGACGGACTTCGCCTTGGGACAAGCAACCATTGGGGCCTATCCAGAAGCAGCTGCCGACTCTTTACTTCTGGTACAGAAGTCTAGACTCCGCACGCAAGCCATGGCCAAGTGTCACCTAAAATTCGCCTAAATTTCGAGCATGTGTTTAGGTCCGAGCAGTTGTAAGCCAAATACGTTAGCGTAGCTAATATAATAATTGTTACACTGCGTAGTTATCAGAGTTCTAGGAAGTAGTGAACGAGGCTAGCACTTGTTTCAAGACTATGTTAAAATCCTAACACATAATAGATCTAAAGATTGGAGACAGTGATGCGCTGCGAGTCAAATCTCAAGGTGTTGCCTCGCACTCTGCAAAGGAAACTGCAAGGGCAAGCAGTAATGCACAGCTTCCTTCATGAGGCCAATATAAGCGCTAACCGCGCACTGGACTTCGTTCTTAGCTAGCCAGCAATACCGGCTAGTAGAGCCCGGCGTCTGCTCAGTTTTTCCAGTTTACTTATTAATGTTAGTTAGTTCACCTCACGAGCCAGTCTCCATCTACTATTCCCTCGTTACAGTGCCGCGCGCACTATTACCAACAAACCCACCACCCTCGGTTGCTATAACAATTCGCCTGTCTGTATATTGTGTATATTAATTGGACGAATTCAAATACATTGGAACCTCTCTCGTTCTTCTTTCGACCACCTCAGGACGACAAGGCGGCAGGAGGCAGCCAAGCGGCGAGTAACGAGTACAGAAGGATAGCTACTCTGAAGCACAAATAGAGCTATAAAGCTGTGACAAAAAAAACAGCTTTAACAACGTCATAGAGAGGAAATGAATACAAGTGAGCAGGAATATTTTTATTAAACGTCCAAAACCAAGAAATTATAACCAAAACAATTCAATTAACACTGAAATAAGTGTTCAGTAGTGGTAAGCATCACAAGTTAATTTTGAACATGGCAACCTCCATTTTTCATGATTTTTAAAGGCGATTTTTATGAGGCGATTATCAACAGACTTTGTCAGGTTTGATATTTCAGATGGTGAAATAGAATCTGCAGCTGTTTTTACTGGATTCCACGGGCTTACTTTGTTTGAAAACTGCCCACAACATTCATAGAGCTTCCTTTTGATCATTGCCCAGAGGTTCTCAATGGGATTTAAGTCGGGGCTATTCGCTGGCCAGGTCATAGTCCTCTTTTGATTTAAATCCTCGATCCACAACCCAGCTAGCAGTGTACCGTGCTCGGTGTGAGGGAGCGTTATCGTGCTGAGATGCCAATTTGGATCTACGTGCGATTGTCTGGAATCAAGTTGGCTTCAAGACACTGGCAGTACCTTTCTGCATTCAGTTTAACTCCTTCTGCCACTTCAAATGGACTAATAAGGGTGTCACCTACTATCCCGGCCCAAACATCACAGCTCCACCACCTTGTTGACACTTGAGCCGTGTCTGTTGAGGTGGGTCATGGAGGACCGATCCAGACGCTCATCCATCTGGACCATCAAGAGTGTCTCTGCATTCGTCAGTAAATATGACATTGGAGAAATCAGTTTTCATGTTCTGTTCAGCCTATTTGACCCTATTTTCTTTATGAGTTTCTTCTTTATGAGTTTTGATCTTGTTTGGATAGCCAGAGACACATGTCGTCGGACATTGTCTCGTTGAAACTCTACTCTTCCTGTTGTCAATCACCAGTCTGAATTTTGCATTGTTTGCTGGCAAAATAAATGGTTTTGCGGAAGAAGCTTATTTATAGCAAGTAATACGTTTGAGATCAAAGTCAAATTGTAATGCATGTTTTGGCATTGATTTTTTTTTTTTTTTGCTGTTAGTCAAGGGAGGCATTATGCAAACTATAGGATATTTGTACTACATACTATGCTGTCGTAAAAAATTCGTTCTTAAGTCACAAGTTTTTTAAAATTGTTATTTCTACATTACGCTTCAATAGTATTGCAAATCGAGGCTTATCTAATCGATTATATATTATATTCGGAGAGATTTTGAGCAATCCGAATATTATGGCGGGATGTGGAACCTGCCGGCACTACTCGTAGCTTTCGGATTGCTGCAGTATTTACTTTCAAAATATATCTATCCAAATTTGAGGTTATTCCACAACGCTAGTCATCTTTCAAACTTAAGTTTCCAGTTTTGAATTTTGCAAACCACCTTCGAACAGTTGATTCACTCACAATGTCACCACCAAATACTTTACTATAATCTTTCCGCCAACTTTAGCAGCCTATTCATATTTTCTGACGAAAAATGTACAGTAGTACTTCTCAAATATGAAATTTCTCGCTATCCAAATTTTATTGATGAAATGAAGATATCGGAAATTAAGAATCATTTAAATTTGGTCATGAACATAGAAGACACGCAATACCTACCTTTGCAAAGCGCATGTTGGATTAAAGGAGAAGCGCTGTAGCTTTGTTATAATATTATATCATGACCTCAGAAGCATCTAACTTAAATTTGCTCAGAACTTTCCGGACAATGTAATAATTCCATCAGTTACATTTCATTCAGAGGATGTGCGAAAAATATCACTCTATTTAATAACAAAATTAATCTTTTGGCTTTCATCTCCTTGAAAGCATTTATGAGTGTAATCCCAGAAACTGCCCGGAGCTTCCGAAGTTCCGCACCAATTGTTGCCACTCGTAATCATAAATGTTGAGCTCGATTGAGGGTATCGCCTCAGCTGCATTTGTTGTCAGAGAGTAGGTGAACATAGGACTTCCGAGTCATAAACATGAGGATTCTGTAGGAAAAAGGGGAAATATTTGCTTTTGCGAGACTGACTGCACACTGCGGGTGCTAAATCTATTGGGACCGAAGTTTAATAGTTCAGACTTTGTGAGTCAGCTACTTAGTTTAAAATTATGACAGCGTGCATAGCTGCAATTTGCTCAGATTTCATTACCAAGGCTTGTTGTATTCACAGGAAGTTCATGACTTACACCACTTTTGTTTTACAAAATGTTTTTACTTAGGTTAAATATTTTTCCTTCGGGGTACTTGATGTATGTTCTCTTGACTTAAGAAAGTACATATCGAATACTTGAAACTAAAAATTTTTCAATCAAATTAAGAAAAATATGTAAAACAAGGATGGTCTAACTGGAGGACTTCTTGTACTAAAAACTAAAATCAGCATGACAGTTCCATTGTCTATTCAGATTTAATAACCGCAGAGCACGAAGCAATATAGTGGGTAGTAGGAGCTAATTCATTAACACTCGAAATTAATTGCGAAGTTATAAAAAAATAATTTCTACAGTGTTACGATATATATATTGTCAACAAACAAGTTCTAGGTGACAACTATGTATTATTTATTGTCACATTCGTCTTAGCTATTCTTAACGTGCAGTTTCATCTCCAAGTTCCAAGATTAAACTATATATCTTCCTAAATGTTATAGAAGTCTCCCATTTGCCCACTTACAGCGAGATAATCTTATCCAATTAGCTATAACTTGTTAAAGAAATATAGCCTTCGGCCTCTTATTCACCACATTTGTTCGAGAGCCAGAAATAAATAGCAAATTGATTTTGATTGAGACAGCAAAAAATTAGTTTACCCAGCACCCAGCCAAGGCCTCCTGGAGTACAGGCCTGGGTCTCGGTTTGATGACGTCACGAGAATGGTCCCTCACGCTCCGTCGGCACATGGCAGAATATGCTACTTGATTGAGCAAATATGCAATTTTATCGAATAATTGCAGTTTAACTTAACCGAAACAAGTTCGCAGTGGAATTGTCTAATATCAAGAAGATACCTTGCTCCAACGCTTATTAAGAGGATTTTCTTTCAGCAATAGGAAAGGAACTACAATAAAACCATACTGAAACAAATACTATACTTTACAAGCAATGGTCCCGCATTGCTACGAGATAGTTTGTTAGCGGCAATGGACTGATACATCCCAGTTAAAAATCTACGGTGGAACAAGCGCGGCATATGGTACGCAGTTCTACGCGCACGGTCGCCTTTTTGAGCGGGGCATCCGCGAGGCTCGGGAGCTGGGCGC
>LQNS02278165.1:21016055-21027181 GCA_001587735.2 Parhyale hawaiensis
AATTCTATCTAATGAACCTAATCCTAAATCTAGGCGACTTTTAGAAGCTTTCCATTCTCATTGTAACCCAAATTCTATCAACAGGCATGTTCACTTTTCCGAAGCTTACTGTCGCGTCCTCTAATAATACAACAACTGAACTTCATTTTTATTTTTTCGATTTGCTAATATATTATTTGTAGTGTTTTGTTGGTAGTTATGATACCTACTTTAAGCAGATAGCTCTAGCCGGGTGAAATTTCGCTCCCCTGAAGACGAGTCGTGTTTAACGGCTCGAAAGCTCGGGGTCTAATAAAACTAAAATCCCAGAAGGCTTTTTTATTCACTTCTCCAAAATAAATACTAGTGTGCCCGCGCTGTCATAAGATGACAGCGAATAATTTGTGTTGATCCTTCTTCATGAACCATGCTCGTTTTCGTACAATTGCCAACTTTAAAGATCATCCAGATGAGGGTTCACGGCATCCTAATTACTGAGCATCAACACTCTTATTTTCTGACATTAAAATAATTCATTACTTTTGCAGTCAGTTCAGCAACACCGTAAAGAATTGATTCGACTTGGTTTCATAGATACCCTAGTGTGTCATGTATGTCCGATAGTGTTTTGGTTATTGAAAGCTGTTTCGTCGACAATTGCATCAAAGTCGGAAGAATAACTGATGCAACAAAATCATCTGTGTAAAGAAACTACAAATCAAGAAGCATGAGAGTGCCAATGGAAGCTTCAGATATCTTCAGTGCTACGATTTCAACTTCTTCAAAGCAAGAAATGCATTCAGACATAAGGTCGCCCTATACTTTGCCGTAGATTCGATGTATGGAGAAGCTAATACTCGTAAAAATCAGACTACGCCTGCGATGTCTTCATTGTTGGAATTTCAACTGTCGCTGCTTAAGCTACGTTTGCCATCTTCTGCAACCCTGCCTATTTTCTGCCTATCACTTTCAATGGAGCTTGAGAGGACGACCAGAGCCTCCAACCTGGGCTAAATTCCGTCTATCTGTTTTGTTAAAGCGTGACAGAAAATGGACAAACAGATCAATGCACATCGGTCTTTATTATATTGTAGATTCCCGTACGGACTGAAAAAGTTTCCAACTGCTTACAATATCCACTATCACTTAATTATATATTTTTTTTCTCAACGCAACGTTGATACCTTCATATTATGCTCTTGTAAATTACAATTTTTTTTTAAAAACCGCCTTCAAAGACAAATCTACTGTCCGTGCAGTTTTATCCAGGGTCTACATTTTCTGCTATAAAATATACGAGGTTCACGTTTTCATTATCTCTGTTATTTTTAGCAAAAAATGCACTCTCTCCAATTCGAAATAGTTGTATCAAAACGGCTTTCAAGTTGTACCGAGGTAAGTTGTTCCATTCTCTCAGTTCTATTATGTAGAGGACCTATCAGTCCCAAATTCTTTTACCACTTGTTGTATTGCACCCTGCTCCGAGACTCGATCTTTGTAGCAGTGCTTGCAAGACTGCATTTCTATTCTTATTTGCCACTTCGTATATTTTTGCATTTTATTTGGCATTCTTTCGTCTTTTCGCGCTTTTTATCTTAGTTTTGTGTTAGCTAAAGGTCTGAGAAATAGTAAAGTTACATTTTATTATGTTGAGAAAGTGTTCCTAGTTTTTGCTTGCAATAAATTTAGCTGAATAAGCTTGCATCAGTAAAATGAAAGCTCAGCTATTAGCCTGTTTATGCAATCTGCCACTAATTTGACTGAGAACTTCTAAATTTCCGGCTGTATAACAGCTATTTCTGTACAGGAAGTAATGCGCAGGGATCAGCTTGCCTGGAGCTATTCAAATGCCCTTCCATTGAAACGGCCGTCGCTCTGACGCCACAAGTGCTGCGGCGTATTTATAGCAAGTGCCTTGTATAGGACTATCTCTTGTAAACAGAATCGTTGTCAGTCTGTCAGAATTAGAGGAGTAAGTTTGTAGAAAGCTGCAGAGTTGCGTGCATCACAGGAAGATCTTCTCTGATACCTGTCATTTAATTCCAGCAATTATTTTTTTTTTTGCCGAGAATTCGAGAAGGTTCTATCGACACTCATTGTTTGCAAGCGAGTCTGAGTGAGCATGAGTGGATCTGTGTGTGTGTGTGCACTAATATACCGTACATATATACCATAATACTGCATATGCGGTGTGCACTGTGTTTACAAAATGCACCTACATACGTATACAGTATATGTATCGTATATATAAAAGGCCTTAGAATCATACCGTACCGAGCGCCATAGTCAACTTTACCCATCATTACGATATTACTTTCACCAATATCAAAATGATGATGACAAGACCAAATAGCTTAGGTGTTTCATAATATAAAAAAATACTTCTGAAGCTCCTGATTAACACATTTGGCAAAGTAAATTGTAGTGATGAATAATATGAGCCATTACGCTTGGTGTGGTATATATGCTTCTAAGTATTGTACATGCTTAATTAGTTATGCACTGTACCCTCGTACTGACCTGGTAAATATATAACGCCAGGTGACGAGGAGTTCATTTTTGAATAATCACAATTATTCATAACCCAAAGGGGCACAAGGGTTTGCGAAGCGCTTAAGGAGGGCGAGAAAAAGAATAGGTTGGAATCAATAATTAGTCGCAAGGTCGGTTAACGTAATCTTGTAAAAATGAGGGAATTGTGCAAAATGGTGTTTTCTAACTTATTTTTTATGATGAGAAATTATATCTTGCGGATTTCGTGTCTATTGTCTCAATGTTCCGTGAATTTGTGCTTCTTGATGTCTTCCTTTAGAATTTTTATTTCTTAATCCTTTACCTAATGAATCTAAACATATATACGAGGTAAGAGCACTATGAACAAGCAACATAAATTCTTTCGTCCTGTATAGCATGCATCTTTTTTAGTTTTATAATTTATTCTAAATTTCGAGCTAGATCCGAACGTGCTCGGATTTTTATTTGCATAAACTCCAAAATCTAATCCTTTGTGCCTTTTTATATTAATAACAGCTTGTTTAATTTTTTTGAAGATCCGTTCATAACTTTTTGAGTTATACTTTTAATAAACGTTATGACAAATATGAGTCAAACATACAAACGAACTAACCGATCTGCACCAAAATTTGATCATTTATGTCTTTTGACATTACTATCAAACCCTATAAATTTCATAAAGATCCATTCATTATTTTTTGAGTTATTGTGCAAACAAACATGAAATTAAAAACAGTGACAAATGAACAAACGGATCATTACCAAAATTTGTTCATATACTTTTTGGTATATACCTAACAACTCATGTTAATTTTATTAAAATCCATCCATAACTTTTTGAGTTACGGCATCGAGAAAAATGAGGTAGACAAACAAACAAACGGATGGACATATCTTTACCAAAAGTTAATCATCTGTTCCTCCTAACATACCTAACAATCCCTGTAAATTTCATTCAAATCGTTTCGTAACTTTTTGAGTTATCTTGGTGACAGACAGACAGACAAACACGACGATAACATAACCTCCTAGGCGGAGGTAATTATGTTTGAAGCAAATTATTAAATTTAAGCCCTTTCGGAGCGATTTCGTGGTTCTGACAGCCACATCACCGACTGCAGTTAGTCTTCTTGTCGGCTTTTCAATAATATTTTTTTTCATTAATCGATTTAAAACTCAGTAGATGAAGTCAATCGATAGCGCTACTGATATGATCAAGAAATAATAAATCTAATTAGAGAGCACTCTGCGAGCGCATACCTCCGCCGAACAAGTCAACGGTAGAGAAAAATTCAAATTGGTTCTAAAATCATAATTTTCATTGTATCAACACCAAAATCTAATCATTTCTGCCTTTCGATAGTATCAACAGTTTCTGTATTTTTTTTTAAAATCCGTTCAGAACTTTTTGAGTTATGCTGTTAACAAAGAAACATTGTGACAAACATACGTCAAACACACAAACTGATCAATCGATCGTCACTAAAACTAAATCATTTATGTATTTTAACATTACAGTACTAACAACTCTTGAAAATTGCATAAAGATTCATCCATAACTTTTTGAGTTATTCAGCTAACAATCATATAACTAAACACGATGACAAACTAACGAACAAACAGATCATTAGAAAAATTTGGCTATTTACTCTTCGTACCATACCTGACAACTCATGCAAATTTCATGAAAATTCGTTCATAACTTCTTGAGTTATCGTACTAAGAAAAAATAATCAAGCAACCAAACCGATGAACGGATTTTCACCAAGAGTTAATCATCTGTTAACGTTAACATGTCTAACAATCCCTGTAAGTATCGTAAAGATCCATTCAGAACTTTTTGAGTAATGTTGGTGACAGATAATGAGAAATACAGCATAACGGACAGGCAGACACGACAAAAAAATAACCTTCTTGGAGGAGATAACTAGTGCACTAGGTTCAACTGCTGCGTCAGGTCAATTGCGTTATCAGTATTGTAATTCGTTTACTCTTTTCTCTTGGAAGGTGATGAAGACGCAGGGTCCATACTCTTGTCGAATTATAGACGAAACTATGACGATAGATTCATTGGAACTGAGAGAGGGGCGAAATTTGGGAGATTATAATAGCGATTTTTGAACAACTTGAGAATATTATATGAAACAATTATACCGAACTTTATAGAGAAGCTATTGTCTCTCAAATACATAAGTAAAGACCTACATGTGATGATGCAAACTCTTAAATATGATGTGTTTGCAGTAAAAAATCAAAGTAATAATTGCATGAAGAGCAATGTGGTCATAGCAGCATTAGGCTCATTGGAAAACATAATTAAGACTCACTGCGTGCTTTTACAATAATGCCAGTGTATAACTAGCGTTCCTCCGGAAATCCCCGCCAGCACCATATAGCAATCTTTCTTACGTGATACAATTCACTGACAAATCACTAAAAACCCCCGGAGGGACATTTTCCCACCCCAGTAACCAACATACAAGACAGTGTCCTTCTTACGCCCTTGCTTTCGCTTCGTAACAGCTAGTAGTAGTAAGTACAATCCAATTCTTTTATTTATTTTTCTGCAATCTTCATACCGTACAATAAGTTTTTTGGCCAAATGTTTTTGTGTCAATTGCCATAATTATTTTTGAGCTTAATGTTGACAGTCTTCAGAGCTCGGCAGACCGCATTCGTAGTGCCGCTGCTCTGTAGTTTGCATATAGGGGTAATGTCTCAATTACCGAATGCCTTTCTATTACCGAACGCAATGAGATTCCTACCTATATTCGGTAATAGATGGGCAATCGGTAATTGAGACATTACCCTAGATGGAAGTCTTCCTCAGTATTGCCTGCCTTTATATCCGTTCAACTTCTTAACGCAGATACTTGAAGCGTTTTCCTCTCGCATATATTTTTCATTCGGAAAATAAGATCTGTTTTGTGCCCTTGATGTGCATCACGGCAGTGTTGAATAATTACATCCTACGGTGCCGGGCTTTTGAACTTTTGCTCCAACCGCGCGTTAGGCTTATATTGTATTTTCTTGGAAGCTGAGCACAGTGCAGTGGAAAATCAGAGTGGGGAAAGATGCTCGTGATGTTACCGGTTTCCAAAGCCGCTTTGAAGAGCCAGGGGCGGCAGGAAATTGCTCCTAAAGCGGCATTGAAGGTAAATGCTGCAACCGTTTCGAGACGACAGACGCAGTTGAAGTTTCTCTATGCTTTGCGTATTCGGAACTATACTAGGTACAGTCTTCTATGAAACATAAATCACTAATTTACTTTTCTGTCAAACTCAAGGTTTGCAATTTTCATTCTCAAAATACGTGTTCTCATGCTAAATAGGAGTCGACTAAAATTAAAATTTAACGTTTCGGGATAGATAATCCCATTATCAGAATAAACTATAAACTTATAACCTATGAGAAATAAAAAATTCTTTTCTTTCAAAATCAGTGGGGGAGCATGGATGTTGTCGGGAGGAAGGCTGAAATGCAAATGAACTGAGCTACATGGAGCGGCTGGATGTCAGCTCCTGTACAGTCGGCAGAAGGGAAGTTATGTATGGACGGTGTGCAGCGGTACAGCTGAGGTCATAATATTGAGGCTAGGTCTACTTCTATAGATGTGGAGATGCTCTAATGCTGTGAGCTCGATTGGGTTGGAAGAGTCTATGATTTAGAAGTTGTTCCTGCTGATGGGATGGTTGCTTGGCTCGGCATGTAGGCGGGGTGCTGAATGTGAGGGTTTCGCAAGTGGTAAGCCGGTTCGACTGGATGCACCTAAATGTTGGTCAATGCGGGCTTTGAAGCGTTGTCCAGTGCTACCGATGTATGTATTATCTTGTCGGTAGATTGACCATTCGTCTCCTTCATCAGTCGACCTTATGTTGGGAAAAATTTTATTATCATTAGGATTTACTTCTTGTTGAGTCATCACGGATACCAGAGCGTTTACCTCTCTATTTACGCTCAGACCAAATACTGGCACACGCTACTACGTGAGAACGAGTATGTAGCTTATCACATCCTCAAGGGAATCCTAGGCCCGTAGGTTACTGTAGCCTCAGGGTTCCAGGCCTTTGGAATCTATAATGGCCCTGGCTACAAACGATCTAATACGTAACCACGATAGCAGCGCATACTGTTACCTGGCGGAGGACGAGCAATGGGGCGTAATGAAGATTAGAATGCAAGATCTCTGCGATATATCTTTTGTTTGTAACCTAGAAATAAGATAGATTCTCTTGTGTACCATGGACAGTCGAGGCCATAATGGTTCGGACACCTAACAATATATCAAGAAATCATTAAAATCTCCGAAAATTGGTAAAATACCTCTTTCAAATTTGGCACACATCAAGTAACGTATCATACCTGCATTGTGTCAAAATGCCATTTGTAAAGGAGAAATGAAACCAAAAATACAAACGAACAAATATTTATTTTGAAAAATTGGCGTGGACAAAAGGGTTCGGACAAACCTTAAAACATTGAATTTAATGTATCAAACGAAGAATACACAACAAAATAAACATGGAAAATAGTTTTACAACATTAGTACTTTGTGTGGTACCCTTTACAGTCAATACCGGCTTGGCATCTACTGCCACATGACTGTTTCAAAAGGCTACATTCTTCAGGTGTTATTTTTGCCCATTCTGCTAATAAAGTGGTCCACAAATCATTAATATTCTTTGGATTGCTCTTCCTTATTGCATTGAATATGTACCCACTGCGGGTGATGGTCTTACGCCAAGAGGCATTCTAGTTTTGAGTGACTTTAAATTCGCTACACCGCACACTTTAAGCTGTTATACAATCACATAAAGCTCTAGTCAAGGCCAGAGAAATATTTTTTTGTTTTGTTCGGCAATCATGATGCTTGATAGCTACCCACGGCTTGTCAGTATTGGGTCATACACTTCATCTATGCGTGCAATTCATTTAAGTAATGTTGGCCATTGTTGTCTTGTGGTGATGAATGATAATCCCATACATAATATATCATCTCGTTGAACTTCCTAAGCTTGCTACAAAGTTCAAGTTTCGCACGGGTTTTTGTGGGACTCGAGCGCAAAAATGATCCTGATACAGCAGTCGCATATCTGAACCTGCGACGTTGCTGGCTGTTTTTTATTCTTCGCTTTGTGCTTGGAATACAGTATGTTTCTACCAGCAGTGGCCCACGAATTTGTGAATAGAGGCGGAGCCCTAGGTTTTCTGCTTCACCACCAGCTGGAGCCGAAACTAATCAGTGAAACTATTTCATTTCATTTTTAGGAACCAAAGGATTTCTTGCAATCGACTAATGTAAATTTTTACCGTATGAGAGGCAGTCCCATGGGGAAGGTGTTGCGCAGCCACCACAGAGTTGCCCTCCATTCTCGTTCTGTCTTAGGTCGTGCATTAAAACTACAGGTAACCCAGAATTCGAGTCCATCATTTCTCCAACGTTTGAACAGCACTACACATGGCTCGCAATTAAGTTATTAGACATTGTACCACGCCAACCAGCAGCCTTCTCTCACGGCATTATCTGCCTGTATTGTTTAAACAAGGATAATGAACTTCAGTGAATAGCGAAATCGGGGCTTTTTTTGAAGCTTCCTGGCGCTCGCGGCTGAGCATGCGCACAGTGTGCGGCAGGTCATCGCGCCGCAGCCACTTTGACTTCAAAGAAAAAATTACAGCGAAGAGGGTGTAAAAACCCAGATGGTAACCCCTCGCTGAGGGCAAAAAACTCAGACACAGGAGAGTTCTCAGCAAAACGATCTGATGGTCTGCGCCTGCTTTTGTTGTTGGGCTTCTGCTGCTGTTACTGACTTGCTATTTTTGTTGGAATCGGAACGGAACTTTATTGTTACCGTCGCTGTTGTTGCTGTTACGGCCATCTTTTACTGTTGACTCGGACTTACTTGGGATCACATGCTGTTACTAGCGTACTAAATCTCTGAAGTTTTTATGGTCTTATCCCCATAAATGTCGGTTTAAAAAGTCTGCCTAGCTATAGTAAAATAATGTGGATTAAGCTTTGACTCACTAGTGATTAATGACTTTGACTACGGAAAGAACCTAGTAGATTCCTCAAGGATTCAAGTGTTGCAGATGCGTGTTTTTTCTGCTGCAAATATAGTCTATCGCAATATTCGTCTGGTTTAACACTCAACCGGAGTGTCTCAATAACGCTGAAGAACTTACTCTGACAACGTGCAATTTTTTCTTCAGAGGTTTATCCCATTTGGAAATTTTAGGCGAATACTAGCTATTATCTGATATAGGTCCCGTTAGACATCGAATATTTGCCAATGATTTTCTGTCTTGGGCGGATCCAGGCGTGTAGGAAAATTACTGCAGCAAAACCTCTGCGTCTATCGAGGGACATGAATGCTTAATACTGCATGTGTTAACTTATTACATTCTGTCAGCGCAGCTTAACTGTTCACAGTTTTGCCAGTAATGGAGAGCACGATGGGAACATCAGTCAATGGTAGGGGCGCCGTGAGTTTTGACTGGTAACAAGATTCTTATGTGAGATCTTTAGAAAGTTCGAACAGAATTCTAGATGTTTTTTTCCACAACTTGTTGTCAATTTCTGTCTAGAAGGCGAACATCGCTCTGTATTTTTCATCTTCTAGTACATTATCACGACAGTGCATTTCATGAGGAATGAGCAGTGTATTTAACTAGAGTAGAGCAGTTCTTTTTATTTGATACTGTACTATGAGCGACTTAAAGGACTTCAATTCGCAACAGCTGCAGCCTGCAAGAAGTTGTTACCCCGCAGGAGTGGAGCGGCAAGAGTTTCATAGCCGATATAAGATGAAGAGCTTGTATGCTGTCGTATTTTGTCACACAGAAGGTTTGTCCCGCCATGCACTAGCCGAAGTCTACAGAACGGGAGTCGTGCGGCAAAGATTGACACAATTAATTAAAATCTGCACTGTCGCTAGCAGTCGAACTTGCTGCCTCCTTTCATTTTAACATAAAACTCAACAGATTATTTTCTCTTCATCAGCTTCATTTTATACTCCACTCTAAATCATTACTTTTTCAGAACTATGTTAGCAGGAATTCGGCCAACAACAAAATTTTTTCACTCAAGCCAGCAACGAACTTTGATCGTAACGCAGAAACATTCTCAACGGCAAACTTTTCGCTGCTGATGGTAAGGTTATACATAGCTGGATAACATTTATATTCTGAAAACGAACATCTTGCTACCTTCTCCAACAATTTTGATCTCATTATCATAAGTAATACAAAAAAGATTACCTGTTTTAATATACTTTCTGAAGTAATGAGTACTGCGATCAACAAAAAAAACACATTCTTCGAGCGTATGTAAATTATATTTTGCAAGAGCAGTGTTTTCCTAGCGAAACAGAGAGAACGGCAATATTATTCAGCGAGTTAGGCGTAAAATTCCCTGTATTCGTTACAACCATACACGAGTACAACAGCACCCCAAGGCAACAAGCACAGCAGCCACAACATGTTCATGGGAATAAGCATGCGTAAAAAGCCAGTAATGTGATCCTTGTGTTGAGAGAGCAGATGTTTAAATGCTTGCGGTGTCCCGTGGATCCCCAAACTTTGGTGTGTTAATGAGGATTCTTAAGTGAGAACTTAAGGAAGTTTGAACCAAATAATGGAGACAAGTTATGGTTGTGTAACTGTTGTTCAGGGTGTGATGGGAACTGCCATTACTGCAATGCTGTATGAAATTAATCAGATTGTATTATATGAGTCAGTCCTAAATTGAAATTTGTCGGGCAAATAAATGAATTAAATTTCATACTAGTATGTTATTACGTTTTTTTTAGTCGTTTTGATTACAATAAATTTTTCAGTATTTTTCAGTTTATTTTTTTAATTGAAGATGATAAGTGGGATGATATACTTAATAAAAAAATTATATCTCGCTGTAACAATGTTATGAAAATAGGCGACAGTGCGAAGTGGGTGCACACAGTGTGCCGAGAGAGAAATGCCTGTTCGGAGCTGAAGACTCAGTGAATGACAGCGTCTTGACGACGACGACGACGTCGTCGTCGTAGTCCGACTGTGTGCTATTCTAGCTGCGGGTTTTGGACTTCGGCGAGGAGTTAAAATTTTTCCTAGAGAACGTGGACACGTCTGAAAAAAGTGTCAAAACTGACATAACTGGAAAGTTATAATCTCTTCGATCTCTTTTCGGACTATCCTAGATTACGCCACAAACTCACTGTCGCTGATACAGCTGCAGAAATTCCCTTCTCTGTCAGGTAAAGGTTGTGAAATTGCGTGCAACGGATCGGCCACTGGTGTCAATTTTCTATTATCTCTACTTCTATGTTGAGACCGGACAACATAATAAATCGCACTATGAGACCGGACAACATAATAAATCGCACTATGAGACGGGACAACATAATAAATCGCACTATGAGACCGGACAACATAATATATCGCACTATGAGACCGGACAACATAATAAATCGCACTATGAGACCGGACAACATAATAAATCGCACTATGAGACCGGACAACACAATAAATCGCACTATGAGACCGGACAACATAATAAATCGCACTATGAGACCGGACAACATAGTAAATCGCACTATGAGACCGGACAACATAATAAATCGCACTATGAGACCGGA
>LQNS02278165.1:21048272-21070394 GCA_001587735.2 Parhyale hawaiensis
TATTTTGCTAAAATTCGAAACTTTGACCCCAATGCGCAACATCTAAATATTATCCTAGGACCTTCAAATTTTAACACATGTATTTTATCACCATTTGGCATGTTTTTACAGGTGTTGCCAAAAAAAAATTTGAAAAAAAGAATTTCGATACACCCTACCGGACATGTACACTGCTACTTGGGCATGTGTTTATTTTATTAGTGGCTATCTTTCGACAAAATGGCGGGTTCATCTGCTGGGTATTTTTCGGTGAACTCGCTGTCAGAGGCCGAGCATGGTGCCACTGGTAGTCGATGTTACCAGAGGGATATGAAATCTGTCAAGAAACTGATCATTTCCTTAAGAATTATGAGCCTCAGAAGAAAAGGAGACCCGGAAGAACCACAAAAAAAGACACTGGCCTCGTTGCTACGCAGTCTGATACTGATGTGACCACGGACGGTACCTTTTGCACAAAGGTTATCGAATGTATTGAGAAATTGTATGATATTAATACCACTCTAGTTGAGACTGTTGAAGACTTGCGAGAAGATAATGCTGCTCTGCGCAACCAGGTTGCTGAAATAGTGGGGGAAACTAAATCATTCGCTGAGGTTGTTGCGTGGACTTTCAGACCTTGTGTGAGAGGGAGGAACTCCCTGAAGCAGAGAAGAGAGTAAGTGAAGTGTCGTCTCACCTAGACATGCTGCAGCAGGATGCTCTTGTGTCGATACTAAAGATGCACGGAGCTAAGACGAATGACATTATAGGTGCTCTTAGAGGGCGGGCATCGCAAGGATATCATAATGCGAAAGAGCTGCTGGTGGCGAAGTTAAACGAGATGAAAACGACGTTACATACCGATCGGAAGTGAAAACTTTTGGGAAGGATGGACCACATCTGAAAGTAACTTTCGTCTCCAGAGCGGTAAGAAATAAGGTACAGAGAGAGGTGAAACGCTTGATGCCCCCAGGGTCATTTTTGAGCGAATACCTCACGATACATCGGGCCAGAATACTCTACAAACTTCGGAAACTGAGAGCAGAGTCGACATCCATTAAGTCTGTCTAATGTATAGTAGTGTTTTATATGCTAAAGGTAATGATGCTAGTAATGAACGCCCTACCGCTATCAATGATGAAAAATCTAGCTAATTTCAGTTCCCCATGCGATAAATAGTGATCAAAGCTAAAGATGAGTATTCCGAAAGATCAGTTCAGGGATGACGAATTCATGAGTATCCTTGACAGTAATTGCCAGTTTATAGCTCATAGTGTGTTTCCTGAGCTATCTGCCCCTGACTACCAATAAATAAGCGTTCTGACCTTCAATATTAGGAGTATGCGACGCAACTTACTTTCCTTTACTAGAGGCATTACTTTCTGATTGTAAGACCTCATTTGATGTAATTGCAATACTGAAACATGGTTGACTAGCCATATTGATGTTTCCTTTCACCTGACCAATTACAGCAAATACAGTTTATATCGAAATTCTCATGGTGGCGGTATTTGTGTGTAGGCTTTGAACAAGTGGCGTGTGCTCTCTCTGTACTTTGAGCGATATAATCGAGCTACTAACAATATCTCTTTCATCCGGACCAGTGAACTTAGTATTATCATGTATTTATAGACCCAATAGCTTCTATTTTGAACTTTAATTATTTTTTATCCAGCCAATTCTTTGTAAATATATCATATAATGTCCAATCAATAATATGTGGCGATTTGAATTGTAATCTTTTCAATTCCCGGACATTACTGAGCATTTATAATTTTACACATACTTTAGGTGAACACACCTATTTTCCTATGATAAATATACCAGCTATACATTCGCCTGAAATTCTATCACAAAATTTTCGTTAGTTGACCATATATGGACCAATAATGTTTTTGAGGATATTTATATGCCTGGTGTTATTGAAGCTGACCATTTACCAACCTTTATAATTTTTAAAACTGGAGAAACCCAAGACGGCAAACAAAAAAGTTTTCGCAATTTTAATAGCACTGAGAGGTCAAAAGCATTTGTCAACAGAGTGAACGGCCTGAACATTCCCGATGCGTGCGAGGGAAATCCCAACGAAGCTCTAGCATCTCTTTTGAAAAGCCTATGTGAATTATACCATGCTGCTTTCGACCTTAAATGTAAATACGATATAAAAAAGACTACCGAGTGGTTAACAGATGACTTTAAGTTACTTTTAGCCAAAAAACGCAGACTCTACCAACGTGTTCGACGAAATATCACTGCTCGCCGCTCATTCAATACGTTTCGTAACATTTTGCATTCAGTAATTTGCCAGCAGAAAGAATTTTTTTTTTAACAAAAGTTGAGCAATGTATCAGGGGATTGTAGAAAAACACGGAGAACGATAAATGACTAATTGGGCCGCAAACTCAATCTAAAGTTGATGAAATAATCCTCGACGGGCAGGCACTGTGGGATGCAGCTCTGGTAGGTCATTTTAATACTTAATTCTCGTCGGTCGCACGTAGCTTGATGAATGAATGACACGCCAGCCGTTGAGCCTTATACTATATCGCAACAGGGTAACCCGCACTCATTTCAGTTTGATCCACTTGTTCCTTGCGAAAATCTTTAAGATAGTGAATTCTATGACATCCAAGCGTCTACATCAGAACAAAATCCAGCCTAGACATATCAAGTTAATTTTGCCGCGTATCGTTAGGTACCTGTGTGCCATTTTGAATAAATGCGTAGAGTGCGGTATATATCCTGATATATTGAAGGTGGCTCGAGTAGTTGCGTTTTTCAAAGCTGGTGATCCCAATGATGTCGGTAATTATCGACCTATCTCGACGCTCAGCTTCTTTAATTGATTATTTGAACGTCACATCCACTCTACACTCGTGCATTTTCTTGAGCCTCATCAAGTGATAGTTTCAAAGCAATATAGAGTTAGAGAAGAAAATCACTACTCAAACCATTTTCAATCCTATAAACGATGTCCTGCCCGCTTTTGATAACAAAACATATACTCTGTGCTTGTTCCCTAACCTCAGAAAAGCCTTTGATACAGTCGATCATGATATTTTAGAAATTAAATTAGAGCACTATGGAATTAGAGGTTCTTCTCTGAGGCTTCTTCAAAGCTACCTAAACGCTCGTAGGTAGTATGTTACCAATAGTGGGTTTGACTCGGACCAAGTGAACATTGATAATGGCGTACCTCAGGGTTCCGTGTTGGGTCCCTTATTGTTTACCATCGATATCAATGACGTAAACAAAGTGTATGAAGACGGAACCATATTGTTTGCGGATGACACTGTTTTCTATCTAAACGATAATACCTTAGATGCTGCCATCCACAAACTGAGATCTTTGATACTCAATATTCTGCAGTGGCTGAAGAAGGACCGCCTAACGCCCAACGCGCGTAAAACTAAATTAACGCTCTTTACATTTCGCCCTAGACCAGTCCATAACGTGATCACCATGAATGATTTGGGATTAGAAATTGAAATCAGCTTTCCTATGTAAATCATGTAGAACCATTATGTTCTAAGTTTGCAGAAGCAGGCGGTGAATTGTACGTAATTAGGAGGGTTTTGAATAGGACTTCGCTTGTAATATTGTACCATACGCTTGTATATTCCCTCGTAATCCAAAATATTATTATCTGGGGAGGCTTGTCTACAAATGCCCATAAACTTTTTCACGTTGCGATGAACAATGCACTTACAACGATGTCAGGAGGGATTACAACAACGATCGTTATATACGAGTAAACGAAGTGTATAGTAAGCTCAGCTTGCTAAAATTAAATGATATATATGACTATTTTCTCATTAAATTTTTGCGTCATGCATTCGAACATGATGCCATGCTGTTTACGAAATGTCATGGCCGCTTCATTCCTAATCACTATTATGAAACACGTGGCCAGAGGCTGAATATTCGAATACAATATTAGATATCAAAAGCCCTTTACGGTGTTCCGGGGTGTTCGCTGTTATAATGCCATACCTGATATTTGGTACAACCCTTGACTGACTGCTCGTTCACGAAAAAGTTGAAGGTGTGGCTTCTGATGAGGTACCGTCGACTTTGACTCATGCACGATTATCTGTGTTCATCGATTTCCAGTGAGATCGGATGTTCACGACGTTAGATTAACGGAGCCATTTGTTAGGAAGCTTTTGGGCAGTTGCAACCGTTGCTCAGGCTATATGTATTGCGAGAGAGAGGGCTGGGCTCTACTGATTCTCCGGGAAGGGGTTTCTGCGTGGATGTGGCGCTCGGCCTTCTATAGGTGGGTGCTGAAACCCCTGGGCTCTACCCCTTCTTGACAACTGAGATATTATATATTCAACCAGTATGTTTTATGATGCGTCATATACTTCGGAAGAGGAGCTTATACACCTTGTTATCCTTAGTGAGTGTGCATATATACAGACTGCTGATGTAGTGTGTACTGTAGTACCGATGTTAGAGAGATTTTGAAGCCCTTTGTGATAGCTGAGTAGCTGCAATATACTGATGCACGACAAGTAGTCGAATTTCAGTAAGTAGGATTTGCTGTAGCTCAAAAAATTCAAAAGATTCTACTATTTAATGATATGAAACATTGTTAAGGCTGTTTATTTAATTTTGTGCATTTATAATACCAGTCTTACCAGCTTCAGAAGTCTACCATTCATGTCTTGCACACGCGTTTATTTATTACGTGTAGTTATTTTTGCAAAATGCTTTCTCGTCCTACTACCCAATATTGCCTATGATAATGATGGCTTAGTTCTTCGTACTACTGGATGTAACGAAGTTTAACAGAATGGCAAGTGTAATATAAAATCTGTACAGCGTTTAAATTTAGGCACCTCACTGACTGCATTGTTTCTGCAAAATAGTATTTCAAGCTTATACGACGAGCCGTTCACGAAATTTAATGTTCTTAGCTCCCCATAAGTGTGGATCCTTGTTTTAGTCAGTTGCTTCCTCTACCTCATGTGCTATGACTTTAAAATTTAAGTGGTGTAATTTGTCATTAAAGAAAATAAAGGTGTATCCTGTGCTTGATGTATGTCTTCATTTTAATGAACAGTTCACGTGCATGTACTGAAGTGTACCCATATTCAATTGCAGAAAATACGGGTCAGTTATATGGGTATTATAATGCAAGCACAATATAATAGTTAACTCCAATTTTTATTTATGCAGGCGCAAACAATACTCGTCCTAAACTTAAGGCGCCAGAGCGAGGAAGCTGTAAACACAATTAGGTCAAGAATGATGCTCTTTGTAGATGTTTCAATTTCATTGCTAAACACGATCGAACCGTAAGCCCTCCCAATACTTTCCACTATAAATTTTCTCGTTTTTAGCCGATGAGCATACTGCATTGTATACTGATCATCAGTTCATCTTCGATTCTTTCCTGCCATCGTATAGTGGTGACTTTATTGCTTTATCTGCCACATATTCGTACGATTCAACAATCAAACAATGAAAACCATTTATTTCTTTAACTGAAACTAATACAACATGACATCAATCAAATAGTCGTATTTCAGTATATGATAATAATAAGGGTTATAGGTCAAATTACAGATTTATAACTCTTTTATACCACACAACCTATACATTCTGTATAAAGTTGTACAAAGGCTCGATAACAGCATTAGATCCATACATAGGCTTATTGTGAAGTTAGTTAAGACTCTTACAGAAATAGGTTAGCCCATACGTCTACTATAAATTACTTGGAACATTGAGCAGAGCGGTACAGGGGATATCTTAAGACGAATTAAAAGAAATAATGTTCCTTACAATACAACACAACCTACGTTTTATACAGTTTTGCATATGACGATACAGGGGAATTTGTAAAACAGAGTATGGCTTACCGGAAATTCATAAACCAAATTTTAACACAAACTTCCAATTTCGTCCAATATTTGTAGCTTACAATACTCCGAGTTTTATATTAGCCAAATTTCTTGTCTCTGTTTTTGTCCTTTTTACTACCAACGATTATAACGTAGAGAATTCCTATAAATTCGTCGATGATCTGTGCAGTATCCCTAACTCGAGTAACTATTTTATGGCATTTTTGTCATCGAAAACCTTTTTACAAATATTCCTCTTACTGAAACCATTAATATTTGCCTTGATAAACTTTTTGATTATCCAGATACCCCAGTAATTGGCTTCACTAGAAATCTTTTTAAAAGTCTTCTGGAGCATGCTGTGCTCAATTCATTTTTCATTTTTAATGGTAAATTCTTTCAACAGATAGATGGTTTGGGTATGGGCCTCCCATTAGGTCAGACTTTCGCGAAAATATTCATGTGTCACGACGAACAGCAGTGGTTAGAGAGCTGTCCCATAGATCTTAAACCTACTTATTACCGTAGATATATAGACGACACTTTTCTCCTGTTCCGTGATGCGCAGCATGTCGATAAATTTTTTAACTATGTTAATGAAAAACATTCAAGCATTAAATTCACTTATGAAAAGGAGCTGGGAGGTAAACTTTCATTTTTAAACGTGTCCATCTGCAGGAAACAGAATGTTTTTGACACTTCGGTTTACAGAAAAGCAACATTTACTGGGTTAGGTCTGAGTTTCTTTAGCTTTTGTACTTTCCGCTTCAAGGGTAACGCTGTAAAGACTTTAATAGCACGTGCCTGCAAAATATGTTCTTCCTACGCCAATATTCATGTAGAATTCGAATTTCTTCGTAACTTTTTTAAATGCAATGGATTCCCTGGTTCTTATGTAGACCCTAAAATTAAGCAGTTTTTGTCTCGTAACTTCAGAAATGAAGCACCCACTGCTACCGGCAATGATACAAACACTGAATACGTAACTCTTCAATAATTAGAGAAACTTGTAATTACATACTTTCCCGATAAGAAATATATTTTCATTCTAGTATATAAATTTAAGATAGGTTCATTGTTTAAATTCAAGGACAGGCCTCCTAAAGCGGTTCACAGCTCTGTAGTCAACCAATTATGTTGCCCGCTCTGTGGGTCTACGTACGTAGGTTCGACTGTACGTACTATAATGACCAGAGTTTGTGAACACAGCGGCAGGAGTACTCGCACCGGAAGCGTGTTGGTTAATCCTCCTCATGCCATGGTGAGACAGCATGCAGAACGGTGTGGCGTCCGATTCAGCCTTGACAGCTTCTCCATTTTGGGTACGCAGTCCTCGTCTGTCAGTTTGCGTATTTTAGAATCCCTCTAGTTGAAGCCTCCTCTTAATGAAGCACAATCTGCATATTCGTTAAATATCATCAACCGTTAGCTTCTTTTTTGTACCTGTTCATTACCTCCGCCAAGGAGGTTATGTTTTCGTTGGGTTTGTCTGTCTGTCTGTCTTTCTCTTTGTCTGTCTGTCACCAAGATAACTCAAAAAGTTATGAACCGATTTGGATGTAATTTACAGAGATTGTTAGGTATGTTAGGAGGAACAGATGTTTAACTTTTGGTGAAGATATGTTCATCCGTTTGTTTGTTTCTTTATCTGCCTAATTTTTCTTGATGCCATAACTCAAAAACTTATCGATGGATTTTGATGAAATTAACATGATTTATTCAGTATATAACAAAGAGTAAATGACCAAATTTTCATAATGATCCATTTGTTCGTTCGTTTGTCACTGTTTTTAGTTTTATGCTTGTTAGCACAATAACTCAAAAAACAATGAATAAATCTTTATGAAATTTATAGGGGTTGTTAGTAATGTTAAAAGACATAAATGATCAAATTTTGATGTAGATCAGTTAGTTCGTTTGTATGTTTGACTCATGTTTGTCATAACGTTCGTTAACAGTATAACTCAAAAAGTTATGAACGGATCTTCAAATAAGTTGAACAAGCTATTATTAATATAAAAAGGCACATTTGATTAGATCTTGGAGTTTGTACAAAGAAAATTATGGTTTCAGAGCCAATTTAAATTTTTTGCTACCGTTGCTTCACGTGGCGGAGGTATGCGCTCTCAGAGTGCTCTAGTTGCTATTGTACTTGTAAATTTTAGTCTCGTCTAGTAAAAATATATATTTTTTGTATTTTACTTCTACACTTTCGCTAATGATGGGTACGATACCCGAAACGTTCGATTTTAATATATGATGATTCGTACTGCCCTCCTGGTCTTCACCTTCCTGGTGAACCTGCGATGCAGAAGATATTTGGATATAAGAGTAAGAATTACGTACGGCATCGTGACGTTTAGTCAAAAATTAAGAGAAGTTCCTCAAAGTACAAAACTACAAAACCTGCATTTCTACACAATATTGCATACGACAGTACAGGGGAATTTTTAAAACAGTAGACAGGCGAGAAATCAATCGTCTGGGTTTCGCGAGAACTCTCAGTTTGGTCACGGACAGACAACCAAGTAAATAGCATTTTTGTTTCCTCTACATTAGTAAAAAGTAGCCTTTGGCAAACACCACATGAGTTCGTGAAATCAGACAGTTCGCTGTACTACAGAGAGATTTTGATTGCGCTTTTTTTATCGTGGTCATTCATAATGGCGTCCGCCATAACTACATTACACGGCAGATGGCACTTTGTGCAGTCTCCTTTTCACCAGGTTTCTTAGGACGAGGGATCACGCTCTCCTGGGTTGTCTCTGTCTCCGAAGTCTGTTTGAAAAGTTTCGTTGTACTGGACAACACACCGTGAGAGTTTAGGTACTGATTCAAATCAATTGCATGAGAAATCTTGCCTATGGCGCGCATATGTACTGTATGTACAAGGTGTCACTAGGAAATGAAAATGAGAAACCATTTGACTTTACAGAGTCACGAGGCAACGTTCTCACCGCTAAAGTACATGCTACAGATTCATGGAGCTCAATTTTTATCACTAAAATACAGGCGGCTGAGTCTAGAACACGTTATATGGAGGAGTTGTTGGTGCGGGTATTGGCAGCTTTAAGCAATTTGCAAACGCAGTGATTCTCTGATCTTTAATTCTCTTTTTCTTTCTTCTCTTGCTATGCTTGTTGCGTTGGGGTTGATGACCTTATGCAGTTCCTCCGTTCACACGTCACCAGACTGGTGTATTTCAAAAATAATATAAGTTCGTTGAGATTAATTGGATATTCATACGCGTCAATATTTATGTACAAAGTGCTAGTAGGCGTGTGCAAGAAATGAGATTAACATTTTATAACAGGAATTTTTTCCCTTGCATACGATCTAGGACTTAAAATGTTATTTTGTTTATTATTTGTAATACTGTACTTGGCTAGAATACAGTACATCTTTGCTCTTATTTAAAACCGCAGCCTATCAGATTTACTGCAGTCAGAAGCACGCTCTGATTGTACCTCATTTGTGCGGTATTCATATGCCAACAAGCACTATTGAAAGCACCTTGTTTTGCCTGTTCAGCACGCATCGTTGATGCTTATCAATCGTGGCTCCGGGGTGGATAATATTTAGCTATATGATATTCGTGAATGCTGAGTCACTATATTTTCAACACTTTAACGCCAAGGCACACAATGATGTATCGTACATTCTTGTGACCAAATTCATGTCACAATAATTGAAATGATTCAAATTTGTGAACTGATTGAGTAAAAACAAGTTGCTCGTCCTCATTCGTACATCCGCAAAATAACACATTTCATCCGCAAAATAACACTGAAGAACGCATTTACACAGATCATGTTTCACATTTCACGATATGACTATGAAGTACTTAAGAGACGCTGTTTTTTGTTTCAACTTTTCACGGACTCAAAATTGTGATTATTTTAGTTGTTCTCAAGAATTTCATTGCAGGAACTTTAATGCATTCTTCTTAACTTGAGGTTGATTGCAATTGATAATCAATCGTGCATGATCTGAAAATATATGCATGCATTTGCAAGAAAGTAATGAAAATGCTGAGAATTTTTTAGAGACTGACTTATACGTTGTCATGTATACAGCTGACCTGAAAATATACTGTATGTTTTCCTTGTTGAGGCCTGAAGCAGATCTATAACGATGGTTTGACCTTGGTATATATAATTGTCCCGAAGAGTCTCTAGTTCTACGTGATATATGAGTACAGCATCATAGATATTCAACGTCCATTAAGGTACTGATATATTTCCAAGCCTTATTTCAGTATTTACATTTCGCCAACTTAAATTATACGTAATTTTAGGGATGATCCTGGTTCATCTAGATGACCCACCATTCTCGACAGAAGGTCTACTCGACCGTCGAAAGTGAGAACCAATAATCCGACATCTCTTCATTGTTCTTACGCGCAGGCGATCGCAGCTATCCTCGGCCTTCGAGGCTTGGCTTGTCCGAATCCTCAGACAGGCGCCCTGGCTTCGACTTACTGATTGAAGTTTCATTAGCTGACTCTTAATCAGATGTGAGACTTCCATGAACTTAGTCTTACAGCACCTGTAACACGATTGATTCAAGGGATGAAGCAAAAGTTCCTGTCTGCACTTCTGGAAGAGCCAAGTCAAGTGGGCTTGGCCTAGATCGACTCTTGCTACCCTGTTTAACGTGCCTATAGTGCACCCGACCATCAACACAAACGGAAATCAGTTCGCGCTGATGCTTCTCAACTGATCAAACTGCTTGTACTGACTGCTTACTCAGTAAAATAGGCACCTGTTGGAGTTTTTCTCCGCCATGCGAATTTAAATGAACTAGATGATGGGAAAACGCGATATTTCTAAAGAGCGCTAAGATGCAACACCAACACGTTCGACCACCCGGCATCATCTGATAAGGCTGTTAGCACTCAGCTGACAACCAGGTAAGGCGCCGAAAATAGGGATATTGGGGTGTGGGAGCCCCAGCCAATATGACAGGCAGCAACTTCTAGCCACGAGGTCTAGTGGGCGCGCTCCAGTAGAATTTTTCAAAAGTCCGACCTAGTCTGAAGACCAAAAGTTTGAATTGTGTCCATTAAACCTCCTTGCTGGGAACCTTCCACGTCGCATACAAAATTACCATGCGGTACGTGGAGCCAGATGGTATTCACTTCGGCCATGGGCTGCACTGCACTGATGATACACTGATGAGAACATTGCTTGACGTCTGGGCTTGTTCATTTGGAGAGATGTTGATAAACTTCTCCAGACTTATATTTACTGGGCAAAGCTTTTGGCACTGGTCAAGTTAGTGCCTTCGTAAGGACGAAACTCCCGAATGCTGCAGAACTACAACACTGCAGTGTTGATATCAATTATTCACAAAGAATGTTTGTCCATTTTAGCCTCGTGTATCAGATGCATCAGTGGCAGGGAGAAGTTATTTATATCTAGTACACCTTTATACACCTTTATTTATTCTCAAGCATCATATACAAAGGAAACTAAATACAACGCACCATCAATTGAAAATGCGTCCATCTGAAAGTAGTAGTTACTTATGGGACGCTCAAAACGATTGCTGTCATAAACTAAAACTAATGTAATCTTCAACGTCAACATAGGCAATTCACAATAAGGGACATAAACTGGTATTTTTACCTACAGTCACACACTAGGCAGGTTAGCTTTCGGATTGACTTCGATGAGATACTCCACAGCCTCGACCAACTCGGGCGTATAACACATTCTGACAATTTCTCTCGTTTGCAACCTAGATAATACATAGGTGAGATTTCACATGCGGTACATAACACACTCGTAGTAAACAATTAATAAAATTAGTCTTTGAACATGATACAGTACAGCACCACACAGAAACAACCCAGAGACCGGAGCGGGTTGAGCCCGGGCTCCAGCTCCCACCCTATAGTGACCGAGTGCAGCGCCCACGCTGAAACCACCAAGTTATGATAACCGCAGAGCACTCGGTCACTTCCATCGCACAATACATGCTACACCCAATCCAGCACATTAACATGTTTTTACGTTTGGTTTGATCTAGATAGAATTTGCAACATTGAAGGCTAGCTGAGCCCCGGATCCACCCACATAGGAACACAAGCCAATTATAACGTTATGACATTATTCATAATAAGTCTCTATGCTGAGTCATTACATGGTCTTTATATCTAATTTTAAATAGAAAGTGATTTCTTTCTTCAGATGTTCTGGCAACTCATTAAGCATTTAACACTTTTGTAAATCGTGGAGCGTTTTTGCACTTCGAGCCTCACGACCGGTACATTAAATTTGTGGTCACGCGTATTAGCAGGAATAAGTGCTCTATAATGCTGTTCAAATAAGATTTAATCGTTATGCATAGCATTTCGCAGGAACTTCAAGAGGAAGTAATACTACACATCATGAAATTTCAGTAGTCTACGGTTGGCATACATGTAATTCACTGGCATTACTGGAACACCATTTTGGTCGCGTCTGACGTTAAGCATCACTCTCAACGTATTGTTTATTGCAACGATTAGTGGTCTCACGTTATTGCATGAGGCTCCTCCCCAGACAATTATGCCATGGGTCAGATGCGGATAGCCTACCGTATTATTTATGCGCAATATTGCACAGTATTTATACACGGAATACATTTACCATGTAGTCTGGATTGAAAATTAACAGATGAGCAGTGAAAGAAGGGTTTATATACACCGCAGTCTCTATATTGTAGAACCTATTTGTTAGAATTATTTGTATAGAAAATTAAATATCTAATAGGTGGGAAGAGCTGCCGCCAGAAACGTAACTAGAGTAGCACTCTGAAAGCGCATGCCTCTACCAAGCCACGCAATATTAGTGATAAATTTACATTGGTTGTAAATCCAGAAATTCTCTTTGATCGTCATGAAAATTTACACTAAGAACGGAAATAATAGCTTTATCGCAGAATTGACCACATCTCGACTATTGTACAATAATTTTCAGTTAAAAATTTCACAGAAAAATAAATTTATGATGCTGATAGTGTCTATAAATTTTCAAATGACTAATCATGCTGGTTCTAGAAAAATTAGGGTTTTTGTCAATTTTCCTAATTTCACTGAGCGACGGTTATGTCATTTTGACTGAAAAACAACATATTCGCAGTTTTATATCACCAAAGAAGTAAAAATACACAACACAAATAAGAAGAATATATCTTAAACAAAAAATCATCAATCAAAAGTTTATAATGACGGAAAAAAGTTAATTTGCCAACATGATCCCCATGACCTTTAATAACTTCAATAATCCTTGAATCCATGAAACTAATTAGCTTCTTTATTGCAGAAGGTGGAGCTGCCCTTGCTACTGCAGCAGCATCCCACAAGAAAGATTCTGAGTTGTACTGCCTTCCATCTACGTAAATTTCCCTTTTCAGAAGGGCCCAGAAGTTTTTAATTGGGTTTAGATCAGGTGAGCACGGTGGCCAAACGATCACTTTCTCTCCATGGAACCAAAAGAATCCAGAAATGCTGTAGTGGTAGTTCGGGCAGAGTGAGATGGAGCATTATCATGCATAAAACTCGAATATCGAAACAACGAAAGGGGGTATGTCATCCAGCCATGAGACCAAGGCATCCTTTAACATGGCACAATATAATGCAAATGTAATCTTCACGCCATCGGGTACTCTTACTGGACCTACAAGTCGACCCCTTATGATAGGAGCCCATATCATAACGTCTCCTCCCTGTTGTTGACACTTTACGCGTTGATGACATTCCCCAGCAGGTAGTACCCAACCCTTACTCCACCCATCAGATCCACCAAGGGTTGCCCGGGTTTCGTCGGTGAAAAGAACATGATTCATGATGATCTTCATATATTTTTCTGCCCATTCCATCCTCAAAATTTTGTGTGATGGAGTCAAAGGAGGTAATTTCAGAGGGGATTTGACAGAAGAAATGGAGCGAAGGATGTTATTTCCTGTGGTTTTCGGCACTTCAGGATGCCTGCCAGGCGTAAAAATTGATTTACTTGTTTATCCGATCTTTTACGTAGCTGACGAACCACATTTCTCATGTCTCTATCAGTACCTGTCCTTGAATGCCCAGAATCTTGTCACATTGTCAATATGGCGTCCTATTTTTAGGGCAATGACATCAGGAGATGTGCCTTTCGCAGTTTATTTGATGATAATTTCTTTCTCTTAGTTAGCTAGAGCATTTTCACGTCCCATTTTATCAGAATATGCATGAAGCTATTATCGTCGTTCACCTCAAAGAAATAGAAAAATGTAAAGAGTTACCAATTAGGAGACCCAGCAAAGCGTAAACAAACTCATAAGATGTCACGATTTCCCAGCTAGTTTCATGAAAATCTGATCTCGCAAAATAATGAGATATGGTCAATTTTGTGCTAAAGCTATTATTGCCGTTCTAAGTGTAGTCATTGGTGCCTCTTGATATACCTAACAGGCTTAGTAATATTCTTGAACGTCCTCTATAAATTTTTCAGTTATGATCAGATAAACATCAAGAAATAAAGGCAGACAAACAAACCGTTGAACGGTTGTTCAGCTAAAATTAATCATCTGTTCTTCCTAACATTCCTAAATATATCTGTAAATTTCATAGAGATCCGTCCATAACCTTCTACATTAATTTGGTGACAGACAAAGCGGCAAGCTTGACAAAAATATAACCTCCCTGGCGGAGGTAATAAGTTTCAATGTGTATTTATTCACTAGTGAACCCGTGCATGAAAAAATTCACGTAATAATCGATGTGTTTGCTTTCTTCTCAGATTTGTCATTTCCATATTTTCTCGCTCACACTTATTAGAATTTCTGCATTCTTTCTGCTTCAAGTCTTTTTATTATTATATATTTTCGTCACTGTGTCGCATAGGCGCTTCATCTCCCTCCATTGGTAGAACGTTTTCGTTCTTGAAATTGTAGTAGGGTAATGTCTCAATTACCGAATGCGTTTCTATTACCGAACGCAATAAGATTCCTACCTATATTCGGTAATAGATGGGCATTCGGCAATTGAGACATTACCCTAGTTTCGTCCTACCTTTACGTTCCCTATCCTCTTTCTTAATTAAACGTGAGTCTTCCATAGTAAAGTCTTGAGTAGAACACTACAATAAACTTGAAAGCAAACTCCGGTCAGCCCATATGCAATGTGAGTGCACCGTATCCATGATACTGTCTTCCAGTCTCAAATATCTGCACCACTTAAGTGCTGGAATTTTGGCCTATGAAGCAAATCTGCTCTCTCAGAGAAAGACAGTTAGCTAGAAGAAATAATTGTCTACTGCCCGTGAAATAATTGTCTACTGCCCGTCGTGAGTGCTCTGTTGATCATCTGCCGAATTCATACGTTTTGAGTTGAGAGAAAAAAGTTATAGGATCGGAGTCCAGAAGCTACATATATATTGTTCTGATTTCAAAAAGTGTTCCAAGCAAGAAATGCATTCACATAAAGGGAAAAGGATTCCAGTTTCGTGATCTTCTGCAACCTTGTCATCGATCTCTATGAAAACCTAACTTGATTACAAAATTTGCAGCTGGGAATATTTTTTGCGGGCACGAAATAAATAAAAACACGAAGCCTTTTATTATATTAGGATTTGTTTATTTACTTATTTATTTTTCTATAAATATATTTATATTTATCTTATCACTCACTAAACTGTATTATTTATAGTGGATACTTTTTCCTGTCACATTCTTTGGGAAAATCTAAAATCTATGGGAAATTTATGCCTTGAAACTAAGCTCGCGTATCCAGGATGCAGGATAGCAATCTGGCACACCAGGGAACAGTCTGTTCATTACTGTGGACCTTAGCTCCCTGCATGAACATGTAGAGATGGCTTGCATTCATATCCTGGTTAATGGCCCTGGAATTTTCGCGGATCCAGCTAGATGGGATTGACAGCCAAGAAAACGATGGATTCAATGAAGTACTGGTACAGCTAAAACAATGATCGTTTCTATAACGACTGTCGGCTGCAACGTACGAAAATTAGATTCACAAAAAGTAGAACGGCTCTTTTACTTTCACAAGGACTGTAGCAGTTTAAGAGACACATGTAAAGGACTGGAAAGTATAGAGATCCAGCATCGTATTTGTACCATTTTCTTGTCTTCCACAGTGCAGTATGGACATATGTGCCGACTCAATTCAGTCCACTCATAGCCTTCAAGAAGTACAGTACGAACACTGATATACGTGTATTTACGCAATAAACTTTATTAATTATCCAGTACGAACTTGATCCCAATCCAATCCGGTAAAATCTCCAGAGTACACGACAAGCAAATTCAACTTTGGATCGATCCTCCCGCATACTTGGCTAGGGACACCGATGGGTCGTACAGAGGTACAAACCTAAGTAGCAATGATGGTTCGGGCAATACCGGGCTTTGCAAAAGTCCTGGCCTGTTCTGTATTTTCAAAGTGTGAAACTCATTTCAAAGACTTGATGAAATTTATTGACAATGACTCATTCCTAAACTATTTCAGATAATATAATAACTGGTAACAGTGCTCATTTTTATACATTGTTGATAATGGAAACAAAAAGGATAAAGATAGCAGCTCCCCTTCGTGCGGCTCACCAGAAAGCGGACATTGTTAGATTGCAAAATGTCAGTTTATCAACGGTGAAACGAGTCGAAAACCGCCTTAAGAATAATCAAAGAATCAAAGATCGACCACGTTCAGGCAGACCACAAGTTATTCGACGAAAAAATGTTCGAAGAGCCTTTGAAAATGATTCGAAACTCAGAACGACTAAATTTTTGGAAAAGAAGATTTCTGTGTCAACCTTGTCAAGAGCTGTAAAGAGTGAAGATGGAAAGAGCTTAAAGCGTCAGAAAAAACCGCTGCTAACTGCTGAGAGGGTTAAAAAGCGCCAAGATATCGAGCGATGTTCCCGCCTGCTTAACGACTTGAAAAGTCATGGAAATCGAGTCATTATTTTCTCAGATGAGAAGACCTTCACCGTGCATCCTGTCTTCAACAAACAGACGATCAAGTTGTGAGCTTTGGCCAAGACATCTCTGATGTTCGTGATATCTCCACAACAAAGCATCCGGCTTCTGTGATGATGCTTGGCGTTGTGGCCTCCAGTGTGGTTCAAGGGCGGTTATAGGTTTACAGGGGCCGAATACAGGGATATCATGGCCACAAAAGTTCTTCCTTGGATCAGAAAAATCGTTAAAAATAGAGATTATGTGTTTCAGCAAGATGGTGCACCAGCGCACACGACGAAAACCGTCCAAAACTGGAAGAGCCAAAAACATGACTTTCTGGCCCAAAGACTTCTGGCCCCCACAGTCGCCTGATCTCAATTCTCTGGACTACAGCGAGTGGCTGCATATTGAGAGTAAAGCATGCAAGATCGCCACAACAACATTGAGGAGCTGAATGCCTCTGTGAACCTCACTTGGGCCCAGATGAGGAAGGACGACGTCCGTAATGTGTGTTAGGACTTCCGACCACGATTAAAGGCGTGTCATTGCTGCCAATGGAGGTCCTATTGAACAGCATTGCTGTTTCGATCATAATAAACTAATACGTTACAAATCTTGTTTATTTAATTATAAACAAAGCTTTTACGAACTTCGGATGACAAATTATTAAAACAGGTCAGGACTTTTGCAAAGCCCGGTAGCTTAAGCTCTGGAGGTGATTCCTTTCCTCCCAATGTACAGGAAGTCCGCACTGCAGATACTAGCGGCGGAGATGCCGAGCAAGACTCATAAAATTGTTCAAAGTCCCTGTTGAATCATTATTTTTCTGCAAGGGGAGTATCGTGTGTCTAAGTTTTTCACAATGGAGAAACTTCTATAGTGGAAACAGGTGTTACGGATTTAAATGGCACTATTGAACAAACCGATACTGTGTTAGATAATACCAAGAATAAAAAAGATTCAGACTGGAAAGAAAGAAAGTAATTTATTGGTATAGACACCTGTTTTTAACGACGAAAATGGTTCTGACATAGATGTGCCTGGCGGCATTTCTTCTATAGGTGTAAATACGGAGCGTAGTAAGAAAGAAAAAATTGACTTAGATGCTACGTTCTTGCAGTGGCTGCAACAGTCTTTAACGATTCAGAGTAATCTATTGAGTCAGATTCTCTGTTCAAACGAGCTTGATAATGATAAAATGGAATCTATGAACAAGCATTTGAAATTCATGCAAGACATAGTAAATGAATTTGAGGTTACTGCCGCGAGCACCAGCAGTAATTGTGAAGGTAACGTGTCGCAGGACGCTCGAGAATGTACGCTTGCTAGGGAACCCTCTGCTATTCTTGACTTTTTGCCTGTGTTTCTGTTCCTTCCCGACCTCGTACATGATTCCTTGGGCCAGTAGAAGAGTATCCTAATGTCTTAACGAAGCCGATAGAGTATAACAAATGTTAACTTTCCCATTCTTGTATAAAATAAAGAAAAGTAAATGCCAAGGTGTTCCGGAGAGTCATAAAGTTTGGTTAAAGTTATGTGCGTAATGCTACTGTAGAAATTTAAAACTATTATTAAGCATTATGCTCACGTCGTATGCTTTTACTTCTTTCCGTTCGTAGTAATTTTGTGTTCTATTCTTGTCTCCCGTATTCTTCATGTACAGTAACTTTTCGTAGTTAAGTTTGCGGTACGTGGGGCTCGCACGTAGTACGTTCTTGCCATTTCTCCTTCCTGCGGACCTCGCGTGTCTGTAGAACCTGCCTACTGTATTTACTCCCGCTCATGGCTAAAGGAGACTTTAGAATTCGAAGCTATAAATTCTATTCGATTTTATAAATTAAGCTTTTTCTCCAAATGTTGCTAGAAACTGTAATCTTGTATAGTGTTGTACTTTAGTTTTGCCCATCCTTTGTTGTGGGGCCTCGTGTAGGTTACTTTAGCAATTAGCTAGGCATTCGGGATGTCTGTCTTTCATACCCACTTTGCTTCCTTCATTTTCTTACTCCTACTTGCTCATGATTTGTTCTGTTCTTCCTCTTCCTCTTCCTTCCTAACTCGCTGTACCCGTGCGCGTTGGTCCTGTGTAGGAGCATCTTCGGGCGTTGGTTCCTCGTTTCTGTTGGCATGCTATGGGTCCCTTGCTTTTTCCTCTGCGATATCATTCTGATCGGAAAGAGAGGCTTTTTGACTATAGCTATTTAATGTTGTTACTTCAGAGTATGAAAAGGTTCTTAAGAATTTGAAATCCTAGGCATACAAATAACTTCACACCTTCCTAAATTATCAAAATCATTTTCACGCATGTGTGTGTGTGTGTATATATACATATATATAGAGCAAATGCAATAACAGCTCATTGCACTTGTTGTGGGGGGGGGATATGTAAGAGATTGAAAGTACAGTATAGAGATCCAGCATCTTATTTGTACCATTTCCTTGTCTTCCGCAGTCCAGGATGAACATATGTGCCGCCTCAATTCAGTCCACTCTTAGCCTTCAAGATGCACAATGCGAACACTGATATACGTGTATTTACGCAATGAACTTTATTAATTATCCACTACGATTTTGATCCCCAACAATATTACATTCATATCTATAATCATTGAGATATGCGTGACCAAATTTAAGGGCATTGCCACAAATAATAATCAGCATTTTTTAGCTAATCGTAGAATTTAATTTCGTATTCCTCCTCTATACGTTTTGTTTGATTCTAAAATTTCTAAAAGGGGCTATACTATATGGAGTAACTTAGCATTGTTATGATTTCTTTTTTTTACTTATGCAAACAATACCTGGCAGAAAATTCGGGCTTTGAGGCGATTGCTGGTCAGTGTTCAGGGTGCTTTATACAGATATTCAATGTGTACTTCAGCGATAATAAACTATGTTCACCAATGTATATATTATACACATAATAATAACAATAAATAGACTCCCTATCTCTACTACTCTTTGTCCTCACCATAATCCCCCTCTCCGAGACCCTGAACAAGGCCGGCCAGGGCTACAACTACAGTCGTACCATGAAGCTCAACCACCGGTTTCACATGGACGATCTGAAGCTCTACGCCAAATCCAAGGACCAAGTAGAGCAGCTCTTTAATATAGTCCATCAGTACTCCCAAGACATCAAGATGCAGTTTGGTGTTAGCAAATGCGGAGTCCTTAACATCGAAAGGGGAGAGGTTACTACGTCCGAGGGAATCATCATTGAAGAAGGTACCATAAAGGATATCGAGGAGGCAGGTTACAAGTACCTGGGTGTCATGGAGTATAACACTATTCTCCACAGAACGATGGAAGATTCCATTCGGAAGGAGTACCTCACCTGACTCCGGCTCATCCTGAAATCACCATCTATCGAGCACTGCACCCAAGATCGTGCGTAGACAGGCTCTATATTAACAGAAGAGAAGGTGGCCGTGGCCTCATCAGCATCGAAGACTGAGTCGAAGCGGAAAAACGCGCTCTCTCCCAACACTTCAGAGAGAGCGACGACCCGTGGGCACGCTGCTTAATCGAGGCGAAGTTGCTGAAAGAGACAGAAACGACTGACCAATTCAAAGAGCGACAGCGCCTCGACCGGACTAACAAATGGAAGAGCATGAAGATGCCGGCCAGAACCTCGAAGATGTTCAGGACAAAATCTTACCAGACTCTTTGAACTGGCTTCTGGGGGTGAGCTGAAACGGGAAACAAAATGCACCATCCTAGCAGCTCAAGAGCAAGCCCTGAGAACCAGGTACATCCAAAACAAGATCGACAAGAGAAACGTCCCTTGTACCTGTAGAATTTGTAGGAGCTCGGATGAAACCATCAACCACGTGATAAGCGAATGCGGAGTGCTTGCGCAAAAGGAATACAAGCGCAGGCACGATAAAGTGGCTCGACACCTCCACTGGACCCTTCTGCGAATCCATAAATTCCCGGTCAGTGAGAGTTTGTACGAGCACGAACCCGCGCCCGTGGTTGAAAACGAAGCTGTGCAAATCTACTGGGGCAAGCGGATGGAAACTGATCGAGTACTTCACGTTAACCGACCGGAAATCGTCGTCAAAGACAAACAGGAGAAGTCGGCTAAACTGATCGACATTTCAATCCCCTTTGACTCCAGAATCGTGGACAAGGAAGCGGAGAAGAAGGAAAAGTACCGTGACCTTGCCACCGAACTCTAGAGACTGAGGCAGATGAAGGTGGACGTCGTTCCAGTGGTCATAGGAGCTCTGGGGGTAATGTCCGAGAATCTCATGACTGCCCTGTGAGAGCTGAAGTGCGGCCATCTCCATCCAAGAACCCTCCAGAAGAGCGCTCTGCTTGGAACAGCGCACATCATTCGCAAAGTGCATTGAGCCTTAGGTCGCGGGATGTGACCTGGCGCCAGAGTGTAGAGCTGACCATCGCTCAACCGATCTAATTTGGGTCGTGAAATCCCTCGATAAATAGACACATATAATTGTCATACCAATGCTGTGTCTAACACATTGAAAAAGCGCCCTGAGGTGTTTATTCTTAATATGTACTAACATGATTAGAGAGCGTTAGTATAAGTCTGTAGAGTTTCGCTGGTTAAATACCGACCCGTTATTAAGTAGATGCTGAAAGGGACAATTTTCCGTTAAGAGAGAGACGTCGGCTTATAGTTTTTACACCAGAGATGCAAAAAAATATATCATTAGGATTGGGAATACTGGTTGCGTTACGAATTGAGCTAAAGTACAAATTTTTGAATTCGTAAGCAATACGTTTGCAAGATATTCAGCGTTAGATAAAATGAGGAACGTGAAATTTAGAGACGCAAACCAGCTGATTTTGCGTTTACAGTAAAATAAATAACAAAAAAATACGATTCTTCGTCTGGGTGCATCTGGTTCGCTGATGTAGATACCAGAATCTCATTTCTTCCTACGATATTACATTCACACTATAGACTTGTAGTGAGACCTCTTCTTTTAATAAATGTTACTTGTTTTCCTACAATATTACATTCACACTATAAACTTGTAATGAGAACTCTTTTATAAATAAATGTCGCTGAAATTTACATGGTTTTTAACAAGTCTCCTCATTGGAGAATATTTTTAAATAGCTGTGCGTTAGTTATGGTTTTCTGTGATAGATTTTTGAATAAAACCTGGAAAGTCCTAACTGGGTGAAAAGCTATAAGGGCTTTAGCACAGTTTACTGTGGCTCTAGTCTCATGTAACGACCGCTTGTAACGCACGCATCCCTGCACTTGTACCCGCTTTACCTGAGCTTACCTTAAGTATTCTTTATTAGATTCAGCCCTCATTCAGTGACGGTGCGAGTCGCTAGTATTCCTTACAACTAGCAGGAC
>LQNS02278165.1:21071987-21086571 GCA_001587735.2 Parhyale hawaiensis
GTCACCAAACACAGCTCCATAAATTAGAAAACGTGCCCAAAAACTGACAGGTTATCATGTCGCCGGCACTCCTCGTATTTATGATACAGAAAGCCTCGTCCATCTTCGGCACAGCAGCTGGCCCAGAAACTTACAGTTTGTCTGGGAAAGACTCGTCGCACATCTGGGTGTGCAAGTCCATTAATGGTGAGCAACACTCAGCAATAACCAATGTTATTGTATATAATAATCGTTACCGGCTGCCTAATACAGTAATTAAGGACGCTTTCTTGTGTCTTTGATGGCTCCATGTGGCGCCTGTAATGAGAAAGTGTGTGGACACTTTACTAGAAGTTTATTTTCTGTGCCATAAGGCCCGGGCTCCACAGAAAGCAACAAGCGACGCAATGCGATGTTTACGGGAGTCGTGTTGCAGCCAGCAATGCACGGGTATCGCGAGACATTGCAGTTGCGGCATTACATTACATTTTGCCGTGCGACAAATTAGTCGCGTTGCGTGTCGCTTTTCTCACCGGTGGGGCGGCGGCATTAAATCGATACCTTGCGTTGACTATGTTGCTGCATTTGAAATCCCTAATTTTTAGTACATTATCTACCAATTTTTAGCTTCATTCTGCTTTAAAATAATTTGTTATACGCTATAGTATAAATGCATAATGGCATCATGAATTGAAGTCAGCGTGCAAGTAATGCAAGTAACCTTTCAGCATTTTACTGACAATATCAAATAGCCTCGGAAAATAGGAAATTTTAACTTCAAGAGCGTAGAACCCGCCGAGCAGCGCAGCACTATCGAAAGTTTTCAAATAATCCATAATCGGAAACCTTTTCCTACCATCGCTAAAATTTAGACATCTGTTACTAGTGATATGCCTAGCTATTACTGTAAATTTCATGGGCCATTCATAGCTTTTTGAGTTATCTTGCTAAAAGACAGCAGACACACAGACAATAGAACCGACGGATTGTCACCAAAGCACAACTAGAATCGGTGTACGTCTGGCCCTCATAGCCCGCGACCCACCTCAGTTCCTCAGTGGACTGACCGCGGCATACAAAATAATGCATTAAACTGCTTGCCTGCCATTATGTGTTCATCCAGCGTAATCCAGGAGAGTAACTGAAGCACCGACATAAATCCGTTTCTTGACTGGCCAGCGGCCACGCCGCTGCTGAGATATCTCGAATGCCGCTGCCAAGGCTGCCAACAGGATTTTTGAAAAAAAAAACATAATGGAGGCTTAAAGTTTTCTGAAACAAATGAGTACACAAGTTGAGACCGATGCATGCATTTCCTCTTGGAACATTTGGAACAGACTCCCCTCCGACACTGTCGGTGCGGAGACAGTCAACGCGTTTAAAAATCAAATTGAAAAACGTTGGGAAAGACATCCTCCACACCTAAGAACTCATCCTCCAGGAGTTACAAACTCGTAAGCTTCGCAGATCAGCGGCTATAAATTGCACTTGCGTGTATGCATGATGGACTCGAGGCTGAAATCTTCCCTTTTTTTCTTCTACTTTTTTCCTTTGTCATCTATATCAAGCTAGCATAATGGCAATAGCTCATAGAGGGTTGGGGCGTAAGTCTCAGTGTCTCTGTGGGAATGGGTACGTTAGTCCGTTTACTGCCGCCTATTTAATCTAACCTAAATATTCGTTCTATCCGGTATAGTGCCAGAGGAAGCAACCACTCGAAAAGCAGACAGAATTTTCATTAAAGTCTGATACATTATGTCCAGGCACCATTATAAAAAAGTTTTACTTGCGTCTCTAAAAACTGACGACGGTTATTGTAGCCAGTCCTATATTCATCGCTTTTGTTTTATCTGTTATAAATCAGTACATTGTTCAGTTAATACTGATACTTCGAGAATACTTCAGTCTACCGGAGACGCTTCCTATGGACTTATGTTTTAGAAAACTTTAAATAGATCAAGTCCACATTTTGGCTAGGTTGGATTTTGAATAGCAGGAAGCGGAGTGTAACGAGAGGACTCGATGGGACTAAAATAAAACTTAGCCTAGACCGCGTGTCGGTGAATGACGCCACACCAACGAGTCGAAGTATTGGGGGTAGGACCTCAGGCCTTTGTAGGTTGGGCTCTTAATTCGAACCAAAAATAGAAGCAATGTTATACTCTTGTCGTGAGAGAAACCATAGGAACAGTTATTGCTTCAACTTTCTGTACTTGACGACAACCATTTGACCGTGTTTTGTGAACGGGAACTGGCCAATCAGGTGCGGGAAAATGAATGTATAAAGCCGAAAAAGTACGCTGATCTGTTTAAATATGTTTTAGGAAGAGCACTGTGAACTGAATATGAAGTGTAAATGAGGCTTCACTTCAAAGAAGAAGTTAAATCAATGTACCATAGTATCCCAGCTCTTACCTCTAATACTGAGAAATTTTCCACCAGCTTCCACTGCAATTTTTTTCTTGGAAATTGTTTACTGTTTAGTTAGAACATGTTCTCTTCATTTATTTGTGTGCTTAAGGGATGAAATTTGCAAATGACGATGACTCTTCTGGTGAAATGAATCAAAATACTAATAGGTTGTCCAGCCGTACCGTTCGTCGATGTTTAAGTCATTAATGACCTCATGTTCCGATACTAGCTTCTCGTAAGTCCTCTTGTTACTATCTTTGCTTGCAATAGAATAGGGTCATTATGGTCCAGTAGTTTGGAAGTGGTGGATCATTTATGTCGAAGGCCTTGATGTTTCAATGTGAGTAGATTAGTGTTCTCTAGATATGGACCAAATGCTTTCGGGTCACTCTTTCAACAGTTTTCAATAATTGGCTAGATAGGAAGTCATGTCTACAAGAACAGTTGGCTACATCCAAACTGTTTCTAGCTTTGGGGATTAGTATTATGGTTGTTTACAGGTGATGAGATTACCCCTACATCCAGTGACTTCGTCCACATTAAGTATAAGGGATAGAAGATACTTAACTTACACATCTTAATTCTTGCAGGCCCATCGTCTGGTCCCATTGCGCTGTTGCTGCAAGTTCGTCGATGGCTTGTTTGATGCTAAGCTTATTTTATCCCTGAAAACTTTTTGTTATTGCCGACTTTACATTTCAGTCATTTCCTGGTCATCGTTAATGAGAGATCTTCCTTCGCTCGCAAGTGGTTCAGAATTAGTTTTGATGAAAGAGTAATGCAAGGCTCAAGCAAGAAGGCATGCGATTCTGTACAGTTCCTCATCATCATGCGATAGTGAAAGTTGAACTTAATTTTTTTTTAGCTTTTGTTTTGCGATCAATTTGCGGTAGCAATACCTGGTTGTTTGTTCTTTACGAAAATTGTGGTGTCGACTTTCATGAATGTTTCTTTACACTACAGTAAGGTACATCATGTAATTTTTCAAACCAAACTTCTCTCCAATATCTTCTTCGTGCTTTTACTTTCAATAGATTTATTTAAAAATCGTCTCAAAATGCGGTCTGCACCTCAGCATTTATACAAATTTTCTTCCTTGTTGAAATAATTTTTATTCTAAGCTGCATTCATTACTCTAAATGCAATCAGCAAAATTGAAATAGATGATCAAGAAAAAACAGTATTCCAATAGAGTCCCGGCAAGTGCGATCTGTCAGCTGGCATGGCAACGTACTCCGAACGTCCATAGTGGAGAATATTCTACAAGCTGGCGGTCTACGGTGCAAGGCTGGCGTACTGTTGTTCCAAAATTTGAACATATTTTTTAAACTTTAACTGCATCACCTATACAAGCTCCACGCTAATTAACCAGAGTAAAATTAACTTGAGCGTGCCAAGTACTGGCGCTGATAGAGGCTATTGCGTATTCGCCGCAATAAATCTTCTGCTCGAAGTAAGTTGTTGATATAGCAGAAAACTACGAAGATACGCAGCTGGGCCCACTCTCTCAGGCGCTGAGTTTTAGTTCCGAGGCAATCTCGATAGAGGGAAAAGGGGACAGCGAGAGTATGCGTGTGCAGCTAAGCCAGCCTGGTCGACCAACTTAACTAAGTGCAGTGAACTATCGTGATGATGCGGGGAACTATCTCTTCTATCGTTTTGCCTATTTCCCTAGTGTGTTTGTTGGACGCCAGTTACCCTTCTGCTCGATTATTTCTCTTTTGAACGCCTCAGCTACATTAAGCTCAAAGAATTTGTCTGCTGTTTCTTGTGTGTAAGCTTTATTGCAAGCGTGAGATTGTGGACTTATTCGCATTAATATGAGTAGGCTTCCGTAACTACTCGAATTACTTTATCTTATTTCTTTACTAAATTAAAAAGCTGATGGCGTTCTACGGACTATTCTCCGTCTTACCTTCTCCCTCTTTATTGCGAGCAAGTCTGCAACTTGGATGGCATAATTATCCAAGGTAACAATGATAATTAGTGGCATAATAAATTCTTAATTAGTTGGGTGGCTCATTAGCAAATAGTTGCTACATTTAGCATAAACGACAACTTAGCTAGACAAGAATTAAATTCGTAACGGTCTTTTCCAGTACAAAGCGCCCTCCCAGTCGGAAATTATGGTTGTGATTATAGTAGAATATAGTAGCGTATGAGAGATTATAGTCGATTATGGATGATGAAACAATATGGTAGATATGTCGACCATAACATACCGTTGATTTTAGTATATTTAGGTCGATATTGGTGGAGGCAATATTGGTTGTTTATGGTTTNGCTTATCAACGGATTCCCGTACGTACGATCATGAGGGGAATTCCTCCCATTATATGGGACAGAATATGTAGAGATTGCCATGGATTTTAATGATATGGCTAGAATTCCCAACATTAGCGACCAAAATAATATAGTATAACTATAAGCTTGAATGCGAAACATCTAAAAATTCATATCATAGTGCAGAAATTGTGCTTATTTTCAGTCTTTCCTTTCCTGTCGATGAAATATAAACATTGCACGGTATATATGGACACTAGCGGCCTTGACGTTATTTTTATCTATTGCTTCCCGATTTTTACGCTTAGCCACTTTAGCGTAGTTACCCATCATACCTATTGTTATTTGTTGTACTAACTATTAAATAGTATTGCAATCAATGATCAAATATTGCCATCTCTTTTTACGTTTATTCAATTTATATCTTTGAAGATTCATTAGGAATTTCTTCCTATTAGCTGTATATGAAAGATGTCAAATTTTATGAGAAATTTAACATTTCGTACCCGGACAACAAGTACCACCCGAAAGTCGTCGATTAAGTTGTGACTTCCTCCAAACTAGGTAAAGTAGCTCTATGCCGACTTAGAGTTGAAGAAGTTATATATTAACGAGCGTTAACTGCACCGACTGGTTCAAGCTCCTGCTCTAGCATCGTTCTGAAGATTAGATCCTTCGACCATTCTGAGCTGCAGGCCTAACAAACACTTAATAAATAAACTACTATTATAAGTAACTAATCATCAGCAAGCGAAGCAGGCATCGACGGCATAATATGTCAATGAATAAAAAAAATTAACTTGGTAGAATATAGTTGTATTATTCGCTGAACACAGTCGATTTTGGTTGTGAATGGCTTTTTACGGTTCATTATGGTAGATCATGGTTGTGCAGCTAAAACCTTTATAGTTGTTATTGGGTATTTATGGTTGGGAATTATGGTTGATATTATAGTCGAAGGTTGTGACATATCTCTACCATACTGCACCCCATAAATGGTTGAATATGGAGGATATATCGATAATAAACAACCAAAGTCTCGACCATAATCATAGTTGATCTACTATAATCATAACCATAATTTCCGACTGGGAGCTGCAGTCGCCCAGCCGCTCTGTTGCCACGTAGCCGCCTATTCTTGCCACAACTTCTCAGCCATCCCAGCCGGTCGATATTAGTCCTTTGTGCCACTGTTCAGGTGTGCGGTAGCTTCGGCCTGTCATGTATCCAAGTTCATAAGTGATTTTGGATACAAGGTGCGGAATACGAGCCATTGCTAATAATTAATCCTTGTTAATCACCCTTAGCAATCAGTTTACACATTTTAATATGAATTCCTTAAATAAATTCAATTACTTTAATGAAACAAATTAACTAAAAAATCAATAGTAAGAATTTAAAATTGAACTGAAAGAACAGTAAGAATTTAAAATTAAACTTCCAGGGCAAATAATTTACTTCTCAGTATTTTCAAAAATAAACCACACAATATTTTCACTTACAGGTTCTTGCTGGGAGCATGTTACCGCATTCCATTTGAATTTGTATCGAGCGTAAGCTCTGCACTTAAAAACCAACTGTAGCAAATTCTGGAAAATCCAGCTTTACTTCTGAAAATTTCGTAAAGATCCACCGCTTGTGGATCATTGGCAGTAATTGTGCCCCATGGAAGTCATCTGCCGAAGGAAGTCGACTGTGTAAGTTCAGGCCTAGGAACGGAGGGCAGTCCTGAAGACCAAAATTCCTGTCTAGATGATCTAATTATTTAAGATATCTTTTTGCTTTTTATTTTATTACGCTGTTGATATTATCATTTAAATTAGCCTGCCAGTGTGAATATCTAAACAAAATAACACTTGAATCTACATAATTATGCACTATGACTGATTATAGTCCTGAAATAGTTTTTACATTTTTTTCTAACAGCTCTTGCTGGCTGTTAAATGAGCTCTTTTTCCATGCTTAATAGTAATATTTACTATATAGCCTCCCAATTGTACGTCTATTGTAATTTTAACCGTAAGATTAATGCCGTTAGGTTAAAGGCCATTGTGGCAATACAATTCATGTTAATCGCAAGCCAATTGCGCTGATCTATATTTGATTGTAATATTTTGCAACAAAATTTTAACGTCCGTTGTTGATGCAAATGACTCAATTCCTTGCTAACTTCTATATTTACTGTAAATAGTAATTATAGTTACGAAATTTGAATTCCTAATATTTCCTAATACTAGTAACTTACTCTTACTTGAGTTACTTCTAAGCCTTTTAACCTATCGTTCGAGTTTACTAATTAATTAGTCTTAGGAAATTATCCTTTATAGTAAGAAAAGTTGACATCCTGATTTAATAGAACCAGCGTAATAATTTTCGAGTTTCTTTTATAACACCTTAAAATTCGTGCGGAATCCTTCTCGCTGAAGAAATTTCACACATTCAAACAAAACGTCGAAACTCCGTGCAAAATATTCTGCTATCAGACTACCAGCGGCTTGCGCCACTTCAGCAAGCGAAAAATGTATCGCCCCGTATTGTCAATATCGCTTCCATTGCCAGGCAAACACTGTGTTTCAGCGAGTTTCTGAAATATGGTCGACGGGGATTCGGGGCAATCTCAGAAACCGCCATGTCGATGTTGCCATCCGCAGTACTCAAATGTTTCTGTCGCTGTCCGACACAAGCCCGATGACGGGCCAGGCCATGCCGAGCGAGTACTCAAATGCCGCTCGAACTCTGCCACTCATAGGCCCGGCGACGGCCCAGATCACACCGAGCGAACATTCAACAGCCAATCAGACTCAGGCTCAAACTTTGTTTGCTGTCGTATATTTGGTAACGCAATACCAGCGGCCAACACCCCTAGAGGCGACTGCGCGCCGAGCATTGCTGTCTTGTTGTCTAGCAATATGACGAAAGAATTGTGTTGAAACTTTTTGGTGATTTTGAATGAGTATATAAAGAATTTTGGGCAGAATCAAAAGTAGCATCAATGAATATTATGAAAACGCTTCTAGAAGCTGCTTCATCATCAGGTCAAACTACTCGTAGCTGCTTGTTGCAGGTGAGACTTCACCAGTGTATTTAAATACTGCCCATCACTGGACTTCACCACAATTTATACGCAGTAGGTACACTGCACGATTCGCCTGTTTATTACCTACGCCAAAGAGGTTATTTTCGCGGGCTTGTCTCTGTCTGTCTATCACCAAGATAACTCAAAAAGTTATGGACGGATTTTGATGAAATTAACAAGGATTATTACGTATGTTTGGAGGAACAGATGATTAACTTTTAGTGAATATCCATCCATCCGTTTGCCTGTTTGTTTTTCTACCTCATTTTTCTCAATGACATAACTCAAAAAGGTATGAACGGATTTTTATGAAATTCAGATGAGTTGTTAGGTAAATAACGAAGAGTAAATGACCAAATTTTGATAATGATCCGTTTGTGTGTTTGTTCGTTCGTTCGCTTGTCACGGTTTTTAATTTTATGCTTGTTAGCACAATAACTCCAAAAACAAAGAATGGAACTTTATACAATTTTTGGGGTTGTTAGTAGTGTTAAAAGACATGAATGATTAAATTTTGGTGCAGATCGGTATTTTCGTTTGTATGTATCGGTATTTTCGTTTGTATGATTGACTCATGTTTGTCTTAACGTTTGTTGCTAACAAACATTCATAACTCAAAAAGTTATCAACGAATCTTCCAGAAAATTGCACAAGCTGTTATTACTATCAAAAGGCACAAATGATCAGATTTTGGAGTTGATACAAAGAAAATCATGGTTTCAGAGTCAATTTGAATTTTAGCTATCGTTGCCTCGCTTGACGGAGGTGTGCACTCTCAGAGTGCTCTAGTTGTGTATGCTTTGGCTTCATTATGAGACAGAAAAAAATATTCCATTTTATTTTTCTAGCATAAGGTGTGTTCAGCGTATCAATTAATATGCGAAAAAAGTGCACCACAAAGTCAGTGTAAGTAAAAATGAAAGACTCTACTAGTTCATCCAGTTTCAGCAGTATTCTTATACTGACAGTAGCTGACAGTGCAAGTGCGCTATGGTCACTGCAACATGATGTAATCATAAAGAGAAACTAGTTTACCGTTTACAAGAGAAGTTGATCATTTGCATGATCTATCTACATGTGCAGCGATGCCCTTGTTACCTAGCAAAAATGGCCGCGGCAAGTGGAGGAGAAATGCTACAAGTGCTTTTGGTGTGCTTTCTTGACAATAAATCTGGCTTATGCGGCAAATTTTCGCAACGAGATAAGAACAAACTACAGAATTTGCAGGGTTTGCAGGGCTGGTAAAATTGTAAGCCACGCTTGGGCGACCAAGTCGCGCAGATACGGTACCTAAATAACCTTCGATTCCCGTTGCCGCCGGCATGCCTTTGGCTTTCATAGTTTTAGACTTTCCGAAAAGCTGTCTCAAATTTCAACTGTCACTACAGGCTTATACCAACCTTAGAAGCTAGCAAGGATAACATTTAGAATGTCACTCTTAAAACATCTTGAGTTGATGTCACGGGTACTGCAACGTAATGGGACGGGTAGTTTGGCGGCACTGTAGCTTTTACCGTACTTCTGCAACGGTTTTAACAAAATTCCTGACTCAGAAACGAAAATGATAAGACTGCTCCTGGACCTGCCGAAAATAATATTAGGGCAGATTTTAATTGAAGCACGGTATGTTTGACCAAAGAACAAAATTTAGCCGCTGGCCAAGCCCAGATTTATAAATAGGTACAAGCTTATAAAGCCAGACCCGTAATTACCTCATGTACGTTCATTTATGAAGCCCAAATACCTCTTGGTTTCTAAAATAGCGTACAACTCTGTCATCGACAAGGTAAACGGGAGAAGATGCATAACTTTCCGCCATCATAATTTCTAGCGTGGGATTCATAGTTCGTGCTTCTCATGAAATACAGAGAAGCTGTGAGGCACCAGACTAAAGCTCTAATATCTTGAGACATTATTAAATCTGGCCCGAGGCTGGCTTCTAATACACGCATGTATGCAGATGTCAAGAGACATACCCATTTACCGTGCTAAGCCGACGTTTTCAATGTCCACTTTTATATAAGGTTCATGTTTATTTCAGTTCATATTCCCTGTTGTTATGGCAGATGTTAAGGATATATTTTACTTAGTAGCTGTGTTAAATAAGTCCTGTAGTTAAACGTGTAGCGTGTTTTTCCAAGAATTAACCGAAGACAAATCTAGTTTGGCATGCGCTATTTATGAAAATATCTATATATATATTCCTGGGATGTTAAGCTATTCATAAGTGTCACTAAGGCAGAAAACGGTATCATGCACCTCCATTAATTTCATAAGAAGGACCACTTCACTCGGATTACAAAGATGATGACAGAGAATTTAAAGTTAAGCTTTTCCCACTGTTCTTGCTGGAGGTGCTGATTCTGTCCATAAAAAATGCGTTGCACCCTCCAGCGTGTTCGTCTATAATTACATAGTAAAAAAAAGAGCGGACAATACAACGGCGGTAAAGCGGTACCATCTTCATTTCTTCAAGTCTTGTCAAGAATTAACGGGAATATTAATTTATTCTAGATATTCATGAATGCCACGAAAATAGAGATCAAACCATCGAATCAGAGGTAACATGTCCCTGACTGTTATGAGCTACAGCTATACTGTTGGTGTTTACGAGAGCATCCAGATCAAATTTTGGCGACGACTAAGAGGTTAGCTACAATAACCTTTTGTGTCGTGTATGTGTGTGTGGCACCATTGGAAACGAAGGTATTTAGTTGAACTATAATGAACAGCATAGATATTGGACAACGGGCAATGCAGCTCGATAATCGGAGACTTGAAGTGACGTGGAAATATATGATGATTTCGTTACATTCTCAGTATGACAAGCAAAAAAAATTGGAACGGGCGAGCTGTTTCTAAAGTGATAGAACTACTTATCGGAAGCTGGCCTCGTGAAAAAAAATCTGGGTTATTTAATACTGCTTGTAACATATTTGTGTTTGCATGTTAAGTCGTTGTAAAGATTGGACGAAAATACATCTCAAATGAAATTGTAATACAATAATATATAGTGACTATTATCTGACTGTGTAGTAAACAACGATTAATAATCGATAACAGACATGACCCACAAGTTCCAATTCATTCTCCAATGCTATATGCCTCCGGTTATGTAGTTTATACTGCCATGTTAGTAAGGCCCTAAACCCCTATTTTTTACAAACTTTTGCGTATAATACCACACAAGACGGTCCCTATCTTCCTCTTTCTCGAGCCAATCTTTTCCGTCGTTTGACATGCACTTCTCGATGACTCTCGAGATTCGCTGCTCTGCAATATCGTCGAGGACATTCTGCTAGCAGTTATCTGTGACGGCAGCCGCAGAGAGCTCTGCAGAAAGACTTCTGCAGCGGTTCTGCAGGCAGACGAGCGGTCACCAAATTCCTCCCATGCCGAAGCAGATTTTGATACCCGACGAAGATGCCCAAACTGACACACGCAAGGATTTTCTGTAGCTAAGGTTTCATGAGCGTCAATCGATGGATCGGCGTCTTTTGACAAGTTGTGGAGCTTTGCAGTGAATGCTCGTATGAGCCTCGCCAACTGCTGCAGTTGCTATTGCGAAGTTCTGTATTTGAGTTATTTGCAGCGTTCGCGATGTGGAAAGATTTTGAAGGCGCACAGTATTAAAATTTATGGCATCCTGCTGCAAAGAAATTCAAACAAATTAAGCTAGACTCAAACTATAGTGTCTCCCGCTCACGAAGCCTGCGACAAGCAGCGGCACCTCAACTAAAGCCGAAACCGTTTTCAATACAGTTTCGACTGACATTGAAAGCTAGACAAATTTTTCTTTGCCTACGCATAGCCGAGGACGATAAAATATATTTCATCACTTGTTTTGTCATTCAGCAATACTAAAATTCAAATTCTCAATATTCGCCGTACTCCTTCGAGCAGTTTCCGAAATCTTCACTTCTTGGATTTCAAATTTACCAAGGTAAGAAATCCATTCACTTATGAGGATTCCATAGTTTCTTCAAAATGTCCATGGCCTAATAATCGACATTTTTCCTCGGAAATGTTTTTGAAATCAATACAATATAACAAACCGTACGTTTATATGTTCAAATATTTACCAGTGAGACCTTTATTAATTTCACGGTTGATTAATGTCTGTACTTTCTAAAATGTACCAGACCTACTCTACGCTATTGCAGCTTACCTTAGTTTGACCAATGATGCATTCGACTGGGCCCGGAAATTGAGGCTTGCCTGGTACCCTGGCTTCTGCTTGTTGATTCAAGTTTCAGGCGTCGACTCTTCATGAATTTCTACCAGTGAAGCTTCCATGAACTTGAGGCACATTCGATTGAGCAGCGAAATTAGGCCTTTGAGGCTTGACTGGTCCGAAGTTTCAAACAGAAGCATTAGCTTTGCAGTTCCGAACCGGACTGTAAATGCTAGATACAACCGGATTACGGTGAGCCGGCTGAGAACTCCATATTAAAGAGCAAGAGTGTTTTTTCCGGAAATCTTGAGGACGATCGATTAAGGGTCAATACCTGAAACTCGATTCAGCATATCGAAGCCGGGGCACCTGCTGGAAGTGTCGGACAATTTAAGTCTCAAATTCCTAAATTCGCCGCCTGATCAGAACCCGCCCTTGGTCTTACTCCGTAAAATGAAGAATTCAGTCGGTTCAACATAATCGAGCTGCTTCTTGCACCTACAACACGATTCAAAGTAACGAAGCTAAAGTTCCTGCTTGCATTTCTTGTCAAGAGGACTCGGCTTAACGGCTTAAATCGACTCTGAGCGCCCAATCGTACGTGCCTCTAATGTAGCTCTTCTAATGTAATGCACTTCATGTATATTGAAGCCCATCACATAACCTGACGGTCTATTTAAAACAACAATGTCCATCTAACCTAACACATATCGTCTAAGCTAACACCTGTTGCGAATTCTAATGCTCGGTATTTATCTTAAGGCAAGCCATACGACCTAACGTTTTTCAGCGAATCCAGCGCTCCTCATCTAACCTAACGCTCCTCACTTTTAGTGGTCCACCTCACCCAACCTACCGCACGTCATATAATCTGACTCGCCTCATTTAAACCAGTGCTCATAATCAAACGCTGTGCTATCCAACCTAACGCTCCTTATCTGCTGTAACGCACTTCAACTTAACGCACTCCTCATCTTACATTTTGTTTCAAGAAGATTTAGAATATTTTTGATAAACAGCTTTCACTTTTTTCTCCTGCTCTCTTACGTATACGAATAGCTCATGCATATTTACTGATAATATAGAAACAGTTAAATTCTAATTAATGGTTTTCTTTTGGGTTTTATGTTTCTGCTTGTGTACAAAATCTGCCTGCCACCGATCGTCTATTTTCGAGGCACACACTCTTTTGGTGGGAAGTCGATATCTAATAGGTACGTTTATTTAAATTAAAAACATCTTGTCTGCGAAACAATTTTATAAATTTTACAGCAGGTATTCTACTTTATCTTTAAAGCTCATTAATTCCTGTGCATCCTGTTTGTGGCTCGTAATACATTTTGTTTAATTTTTCGGTACCGGTGGAAGTGGGCATCATTGTCATGTTTTTGAAGTCTAGACCGAATCTACGTTTCGTTCCAATAATACCAGTCACAAATTTAGCGTTTCTTCTGACATGCGCTGCTTCAGTAGGGTCTAACGCAGTTCCAGTTGCATTCTTCGCTTGAATATCATCAGAAACATTTCTCTCTTTGTCTTAGTTTTGTTCGTAAAACGAATGATGTTCTTTCCATGCTCGATTTACAGAGCTTACGTCGTTATATTCTTCCGGTAGCAGTTATTGAACTTTTGTTCCCGGACTACAGAAAATTTTTTTGTATTATTTAATGGTCCACCAAAAACTTGTTTAGAATGCACACTTAAAGCTAACCTCGAATGCATTTCTAATAAGGCACGTTGTTTAAGAGCTGAATTAAACAATCCAGAGCCGATTTCATCTCCTTTTAAAATAACTTTTAACTTTTTTATAGCGTTATGACTTTCATTTGTGAGCATTTCCGAATTTGATTTATATGGATTCTAGCTAACAATTATGATTTTTTAGGAAAAACTATAAATCATTTTACACGAATCGAGTCTGATGATTAGACCTTCTCTTGAAATGTGTTCTTTAGTCATTTCCACATCAGTCTCAAAAATGCATACTTTTTCATCGTTTGATGTGTACTTTTTGTGTTTCATTTCATATTATTTAATTTTGAAATGGGTTAAGGCTGTGAATTAAACTCAATACTGTCCTTCCTCAACAGTATTTGCATCAAAGTATTACATTCGAGCGATTTAATTAGTTTACCACTGTCCAGATCCTCCTCATATTCATCTAATTTTGTTACCTTTCTTAGCTTTCGCTCTAAAGTCCGGGTCGAACATTCTTCAGGCCCGCAATCTCGAAGAATTTTTGCTATCGACGCAGAATCCCTCATTTGGTGACATCGATATTGGTCGGGCGGGACTTTTTCGATGTAACCTTGTGCTTAGCGTCATACCTTGTATCATAGACACAGAGAATCGACAGTGTCTTGTGCACCGATGTCTTGCTCGGGGAGAAAAGGCTCCTGACATTGTGAAGAGAAGCCTTAGAGTGACAGACATATGTATCATGTGTGACTGTGCTCCGTTTCTGATATGAATGCCAGCTAATTCAACCCAAACTCGGAGCTTTTCATACCGTCACAGCATATGATTTTTCAATGCCGACTGAAAATGGATCAATTCCACATATAAATCATTGAAATATATGCATCAATTTGAATACCCGGCATCGTATCAATTACAATACGACAAAAATGGCAGCAACATCCAAGCCGTGTCTTCAAGAC
>LQNS02278165.1:21086671-21099293 GCA_001587735.2 Parhyale hawaiensis
TGGTAAATATATAACGCCAGGTGACGAGGAGTTCATTTTTGAATAATCACAATTATTCATAACCCAAAGGGGCACAAGGGTTTGCGAAGCGCTTAAGGAGGGCGAGAAAAAGAATAGGTTGGAATCAATAATTAGTCGCAAGGTCAGTCAACGTAATCTTGTAAAAATGAGGGAATTGTGCAAAATGGTGTTTTCTAACTTATTTTTTATGATAAGAAACTATATCTTGTGGATTTCGTGTCTATTGTCTCAATGTTCCGTGAATTTATGCTTCTTGATGTCTTCCTTTAGAATTTTTGTTTCTTAATCCTTTACCTAATGAATCTAAACATATATACGAGGTAAAAGCACTATGAACAAGCAACATAAATTCTTTCGTCCTGTAAAGCTTGCATCTTTTTTAGTTTTATAATTTATTCTAAATTTCGAGCTAGATCCGAACGTGCTCGTTAAATTTAAAGGTGATACGGGAAATACAAATGGTCTACGTCGCATATAAATTTATATTTCCCTTGCGCAGTCAGAGTGTTGAATATACATTTCAAAGCAAAGAAGCTGGTGATCGTGACCCGTACGGACGGACATTAGTGAGCGAGGACAAATAGCACTTGGTCTATGACCAGTTAAATAGCACTTGACTTTTGCGGAAGGAAAAAAAAATGGTGATGATGATTCAACCGTTCACAGGCAGTTTAGTATAACGTAAAACTTAATATATTTGTTTATTACCGTGGAATTTCCAAGTGTTCAACCTGAAAAGCCCCGCCAGACCGCGAAAGTTTCACAAGTGCAGAGTGTGGTTATAAATTGTTTACACTAAAAGAAGACTCATTACAGATATAATTACGTTTGAAGCCAATTTTTAAATTTACGCTCGTTCGCAGCGATTGCGTGGTTCTGACGGCCACATCACCGACTGCAGTTAGTCTTCTTGTCGGCTTTCCAATAACATTTTTTTTTTCATTAATCGATTTCAAACTCAGTACATAAAGTCAATCGATAGCGCTACTGATATGATCAAGAAATAATAAATCTAACGAGAGCACTCTGCGAGCGCATGCCTCCACCGAGCAAGGCAACGGTAGAGAAAAATTTAAATTGGTTCTAAAAACATAATTCTCTTTGTATCAACACCAATATCTAATCATTTCTGCCTTTCGATAGTATTAACAGTTTCTGTAATTTTTTGAAAATCCGTTCATAACTTTTTGAGTTACGCTGTTAACAAACATTGTGATAGACATAAGTCAAACACACAAACTGACCAACCGATCGTCACTAAAACTTAATCATTTATGTATTTGAACATTACAGTACTAACAACTCCTGAAAATTGCATGAAGATTCATCCATAACATTTTGAGTTATTCAGCTAACAAGCATATAACTAAACACGGTGACAAACAAACGAACAAACAGATCATTAGATTAGAAAAATTTGGTTATTTACTCTTCATACCATACCTAACAACTTATGCAAATTTCATGAAAATTCGTTAATAAATTCATGAGTTATCGTACTAAGAAAAAATAGTCAAACAAACAAACCGATGAACGGATTTTCACCAAGAGTTAATCCTCTGTTAATGTTAACGTGTCTAACAATCCCTGTAAATATCATAAAGATCCATTCTGAACTTTTTGAGTAATGTTGGTGACAGACAATGAGACATACAAATAGACAGCATAACGGACAGGCAGACACGACAAAAAAAAATAACTCTCTTCGAGGAGATAACTAGTGCACTAAGTTCAACTGCTCCGTCCGGTTAATTGCCTTATCAGTATTGTAATCCGTTTACTCTTTTCTCTTGGAAGGTGATGAAGACGCATCGTCCATGCTCTTGTCGAATTATAGACAAAACTATGACGATAGATTCATTGGAACTGAGAGAGGGGCTGAGAAATTTGGGAGATTTTAATAGCGATTTATGAACAACTTGAGAATATTATATGAAACAATTATACTGAACGTTATACAGAAGCTATTGCCTCTCAAATACAAAACTAAAGACCTGTCGTGATGCAAACTCTTAAATATGATGTGTTTGCCGTAAAAAAATTAAAGTAATAACGACACAAAGAACAATGTCGTCATTACAGCATTAGGTTCATTGGAAAACATAAAGAAAGACACACTGCGTGCTTTTACAATAATGCCAGTGTATAACTAGCGTTCCTTCGGAAACCCCCGCCAGCACCACATAGCAATCTTTCCTACGTGACGCAATTCAGTGACAAGCACTAAAAACCCCCTGAAGGACATTTTCCCACCTCCAGTAACCGACATACAACACAGTGTTCTCCTTACGCCCTAGCTTTCGCTTCGTAACAGCTAGTAGTAGTAAGTACAATCTAATTCTTTTTTTATTTTCCTGTAACCTTCATACCGTACAATGAGTTTTTTGGCCATTTGTTTTTGTGGTAATTGCCATAATTATTTTTGAGCTTAATGTGGACAGTCTTCAGAGCTCGGCAGACCGCATTCGTTGTACCGTTGTTCTGTAGTTTGCATATAGAAGGAAATCTTTCTCGGTATTGCGTGCCTTTATATCCGTTCAATTTCTTAACGCAGATACTTGAAGCGTTTTCCTCTCGCAACTATTTTTCGTTCGGAAAATAAGAACTGTTTTGCACCCTTGATGTGCGTTGCGGTAGTGTTGAATAATTACATCCTATGGTGCCGGGCTTTTGAACTCTTGCTCCAGCCGCGCGTTAGGCTTATATTGTATTTTCTTGGAAGCTGAGGACAGTGCGGTGGAAAATCAGAGTGGGGAAAGATGCTCCTGATGTTACCGGTTTCCAAAGCCGCTTTGAAGAGCCAGGGGCGGCAGGAAATTGCTCCTGAAGCGGCATTGAAGGTAAATGCTGCAACCGTTTGGAGACGACAGACGCAGTTGGAGTTTCTCTATGCTTTGCATATTCAAAACTATACTAGGTACGGTCTTTTGTGAAATATAAATCACTAATTTATTTTTCAGTCAAACTCAGACTTTACCATTTTCATTCTCAAAATATCTGTTCTCATTTATATATCATGTATTATCTGGTCGGTAAATTGGCCATTCGTCTTCTGCATCAGTCGACCTTATGGTGGGCAAAAATTTGATTATCATTGGGAATTACTCCTTGTTGAGTCATCACGGATACCAGAGCGGTTTACTTCACTGTTTACGCTAAAGCCAAATACTGGCATACGGACGCCTACTACGTGAGTACAAGCATGTAGCCCATCACATCCTCAAGGGAATCCTGGGCCAGTAGGTTACTGTAGCCTCAGGGTTCCAGGCCTTTGGAATCTGTAATGGCCCTGGCTACAAACAATCTAATACGTAACTACGATAGCAGCGCATACTGTTACCTGGCGGAGGACAAGCAATGGGACGTAATGAAAATCAGAACGTAAGACCTCTGCGACATTTCTTTTGTTTGTAACCTAGAAATAAGATAGATTCTCTTGCGTACCATGTAGCAGGTCAATCTCTTAATGTCTCCAGCATAATGAATCAAGTTTATCATTATTTCCTACCTAAATATTTCTTTTCACGGTTCTAAGATCATTGTAACGCATGCTATTGCTTAGTGGTTAACGGTAATTGCATAAGACTATGTTACATTACTGCAAGGGTTCTTCGTCCTTCTGTTTAATCTTACGGGAAAGAGCCTTTGTAAAAGAGTTATATTGCTCAGTATGCATATAGGGTTACAAATAAGTAGGAATCAACGAGTTTTTACCTCTTAATTAATACTTACATCTAGTTCACGCTTTGCCTCAGTATCACCTTACTCGAGAGTAGCCTTTCCAGGCTGCTTCTTTACTTAAAGATAAAAACTAATTTTCACGAGTAAACGTTAATATACTTAGGTAAGTAAAACGCAAATCTATTGTGCCCCAAGTGAGACATGACTTATGCAGCATATGTATATAACTATAGTTGAAGCCTATCTTAGTATAGCACCATTGAGCATATATTTTAAATATAAAAGTTTCAAAATTGTCCAATAGAATACAGTCGAAATCTAGTTTGCAGTTTTTTTAATGATTTACATACATTAGTGCACGGAGTCCGCAAGATATTGGATATAAACCCTTTCGCTTCTGACAGAAGCATCATTTTTGATCACAGAATTAGTCTCCCTGCCCCGCAAATTTTGACAGCACCTGTAACAGAGAGTCCAAAAATTTCATTAGCATTTGTGTATTCTGTAGAGCTCATATTTAAATCACTCTCTGTTACCAATAGGCAACACAAAACCAAAACACTTGGAAGGGTTAGTTGACATGACGGCTAACAATTTAGTAAACTTTTTACTAAAAACACATTTGTGTCTGCTAGGACATAACGTAGCCAGCGGACCATGAGTGCAGTACGTATGGGGGCAAAAATAAAACGTTATCTGTTGACCCGCCCGCATTCCTACCGTTTGCACTGTTACCAAAAGAATTACCGTTTATTATTACCCTGGTGCTACTGACGGTGCTTGTAGGTGCCAATATCTATTATTCTCAATGCGAATAAATTGTTTCTCTCTTCGAATATATTGACATTATTTTTACTAGACAAATTAACAATACCTGCAATTTGTTGACTTTTTCAAATTGATATATTCAAATACTAATAACATTTCTGATCAGATAAGAGTTTCACTGAGCAATAGCATGTTAAATAAAATCTCCTATGAGCATTTTAAATGTACTTATTCATGCTCAGCTTCCTTAAGGTTAGATACGTTTCTTTATAATGGGGCTCGATTAGCTAAATTTCACAAAAATATTACCACACTTGACACGAACAATTCAACTTTTTTGAGACCAAAGCGTTGTTGTCTTTGCATGTGGGAGCGAAAGCCCAAAATTTGCACCATTTTTGTAGCAATAAGTACTGCAAATATACTCGTGTTGTATGAGGTTACTATATTGCTTTTCTTTCTTCGTGTCACTTGTGAAGATCGCTGCACACGAGAGTCGAAACATCGAACGGCGTCTCTCTCTACCTTTCCGATCACATTGCGGCGGGCGAAACTTCTGATGCCTAATCTTGAACTGGTAAAATAATTATGTAAAATTTGAACTGTCACTGTATATCCTTGCCACTAGACCTCTACCTCTCCTAATTATCACCCGCGAGCGAAGCGAAGAGAGGTGATAATGTTTTCATTGAAAATCTAAGTTTGTATATTTGTTTGTTTGTTTGTCTGCCCACCCACTAAATGGTCGAAGGAGTTGAACAATGTTCATAGATAATTATTTGTAGGGAGTTTGGTGGGTTGACCTGCATGTGGCCCATGCCTAAAAACTAGACCTAGCTGGCCATAAAAAATTACGATGCTGAAATTTTCCTCTACCGCGGCAGAGTGTCTTATGCCACGATGCGTTTTATTTTTCCTATGTTATTATTAAGGATCTAACACTAGGGGCGTAGCGCGCTAACCTTGTTGGACAAAGTATCCATGTGAGAAATTAGGATTAGCGGCATGGCCACCAAAAATTATTGCGTTGAGTATGGCCTCCACCGCGGGTGATGGTCTTACGCCACGAGGCATTCTGGTTTTGTGTGACTTTAAAATCGCAACACCGCTCACTTTAAGCTGTTATACAATCACATAAAGCTCTAGTCACAGCCAAGAAAATATCTTTGTTTTGTTCGGCAATCATGATGCTTGATAGCTACCCACAGCTTGTCAGTGTTGGGCCGTACACTTCATCTATGAGTGCAATTCATTCAGGCTATGTTGGGCATTGTTGTTTTGTTGTGATGAATGATAATCCCATACATATATAATATATCATCTCGTTGAACTTCCTCAAGCTTGTTACAAAGTTCAAGTTTCGCACGGGTTTTTGCGGGACTCGAGCGCAAAAATGAACCTGATACAGTCATCGCATTTCTGAACCTGCGACGTTGTTTAATTTGTTGGCATGGCTATTTTTTTTTATTCTTCACTTTTTGCATGGGATACAGTATGTTTCTACCAGCAGCAGCCCATGCATTTGTGGATACAGGCGGAGCTTTAGGTTTTCTGCTTCACCACCAGCTGGAGTCGAAACTAATCAGCGAAACTATTTCATTTCAAAAAAACATGAAGAGTTCTAGGAACCAAAGGAGGACTTGCAATCGACGAAGGTAAATTTTTACCGTATTTGAGGCAGTCCCATGGGGGCAGATGTTGCGCAGCAACCAACGCAGTTGCCCTCCGTCCTCGTTCTGTCTTGGGTCGTGCATTAAAACTACAAATAACCCAGAATTCGAGTCCATCATTTCCTCAACGTTTGAACAGCACTACACATGTCTCACGATTGAATTATTGGACATTGTACCTCGCCAACAAGCAGCCTACTCTCACGGCATTATCCGCGTGTATTGTTTAAACAAGGATAATTAACTTCAGTGAATAGCGAAATCAGGGCTTCTTTTGAAGCTTCCTGGCGCTCGTGGCTGAGCATGCGCACAGTGTGCGGCAGGTCATCGCGCCGCAGCCACTTTGACTTCAAAGAAAAAATTACAGCGAAGAGGCAGTAAAAACCCAGACGGTAACCCCTCGCTGCGGGCAAAAAACTAAGACACAGGAGAGTTCTCAGCAAAACGATCTGATGGTCTGCGCCTGCTTTTGTTGTTGGGCTTCTGCTGCTGCGGCTGCTTGTCACTGTGCTATAGTGATCTGCTGCTGTTACTGTTGCTGCTGTTGCCGTTGGTGCTGTTAATGACTTTTGCTATTTTTATGGCAATCGGAACAGTATTGTTACCGTCGCTGTTGTTGCTGTTACGGCCATCTTTTACTGTTGATTGGGACGCACTTGGGATCTCATGCTGTTACTAGCATACTAAATCTTTAAGGTTTTTATGGTCTCACCCCCATAATGTTGGTTTAAAAAGTCTGCCTAGCTATAGTAAAGTAATGCGGATTAAGTTTTGATTCACTAGTGATTAATACTTTGACTTAGGGAACGAACCTAGCAGATTCTTCAACGATTCAAGTGTTGCAGCAACGTGTTTTTTTCTGCTGCAAATGGATTCTATCGAAATATTCATCTCGTTTAACACTCAACGGGAGTGTCTTAATAACGTTGAATAGTATAAGTAGAAAAACTTACTCTGAGTTACATATTTTGATCACGTGCAATTTTTTCCTCAGAGGTTTCTTCAAGATTAAAACTCAGTCCCATATTATTATTAATCCCATTTGGAAATTTTAGGCAAATACTTGCTATTATCAGATATAGGACCCGTTAGACACCGAATATTTGTCAACGATTTTCCGGCTTGGGCGAATCCAGGCGTGCAGGAAATTACTGCAGCAGGACCTCTGCATGCATCGAGGGACATGAATGCTTAATTCTGCATTTGCTAATAGCTACATAACTGTGCACAGTTGCCACTAATGGCGAACACGACGGGAACATCAGTCAATGGTAGGGGCGCCGTGAGTTTTGACTTGCTAATAAGATTCTTATGTGTGATCTTTAGAAAGTTCGACCAAAATTCTATATGTTTTGTTCCACAAATTGTTGTCAATTTCCGTCTAGAAGGCAAACATTGCTCTGTATTTTTCATCTTCTGGTAGTTAATCACGACAGTGCATTTCATGAAGAATGAGCAGTGTATTTAACTATTGTAGAGCAGTTCCTTTTATTCGATACTGTACTATGAGCGACTTATAGGATTTCAATTCCCAACAGCTGCAGCTTGCAAGAAGTAGTTACCCTGTGGGAGTGGAGCGGCTTGAGTTTCATGGCCAATAGAAAATGAAGAGCTTGTATGCCGTCGTATTTTGTTACACAGAAGGTGGATCCCGCCATACACTAGCCGAAGTCTACAGAACGGGAGTCCTGCGGCAATGATTAGCATAGTTAATTAAAATCATGCAGTGTCGCTAGCAGTAGAACATGCTAACTCCTTTCATTTTCACATAAGATTGAACAGATCATTTTCGTTTCACTAGCTCCATTTTATAATCGTAACGCAGAAAGAATTTCGACGGCAAACTTTTCCCTACTGATGATAAGGTTATACATACAGTAGCTGGATAATATTTGTATTCCGAAAACGAATATCTTCGTACCTTCTCCAACAATTTTTATCTCATTATCATAAGTAATACAAAAAAATTTACCTGTTTTAATATACTTTCTGAAGTAATGAGCATTGCGATCAACAAAAAACACATTCTTCGAGCGCATGTAAATTATACAGTATTTTGCAAGAGCATTGTTTCCCTAGCGAAACAGAGAGAACGGCAATATTATTCAGCGAGTTAGGCGTAAAATTCCTTGTATTCGTTACAACCATACACGAGTACAACAGCACCCCAAGGCAGCAAGCGCAGCAGCCACAACATGTTCATGGGAATTAGCATGCGTAAAAAGTCAGTAATGTGATCCTTGTGTAGAGAGAGCAGATGTTTAAATGCTTGCGGTGTCCCGTGGCTCCCCAAACTTTGGCGTGTTAATGAGGATTCTTAAGTGAGAACTTAAGGAAGTTTGAACCAAATAATGGAGAGAAGTTATGGTTGTGTTACTGTTGTTTAGGGTGTGATGGGAACTGCCACTACTGCAATGCTGTATGAAATTAATCAGGTTGCATTATATGAGTCAGTCTTAATTGGAAATTTGATGGGTAAATAAATGAATTAAATTTCATACTGGTATGTTATTATGTTTTTTTTTTCGAGTAGTTTTGATTATCGCAGATTCTCCTGTATTTTCAGTTTATTTTTTTAATTGAAGATGATGTGTGGGACGATATACTAAATAAAAATATTATATCCCTCTGTAGCGGTATTAGGTAAATAGGCGACAGTGCGAGGTGGGTACACACAGTGTGCCGAGAGAGAAATGCCTGTTCGGGACTGCAGACTAAGTGAATGACAGCGTCTTGTCAACGACGACAACGACGACATCGTCGTTGTCCGACTGTGTGCTATTCTGCTTGTTTTGGATTCCCAAATCCCAAAATGATATAACAGGAAAGGTATAATCTCTCCAATGGTTTTTAGAACTATCCTTGATTACGCCACAAAATAACTGTCGCTGATACAGTTGAAGAAATTCCCTTCTCCGTCAAATAAAGGTTGCAAAATTGCGTTCAACGGATCGGACACTGTTATTTTTTTTTATTTCTACTTCTATGTTGAGACTGAAAAACATTATTGATCGCCGTGAAATAGCCAAATAAAGCGAATGTGGCTTCTAGACGTTTTCTTATTCAGAGCCGTTTCAAGGGCTATAAAAATGTTTCACTACTCTCAGCTGGTTTGCACTCTGTTCATACGCAGAACGTTTGGTGTTTCGAATTAAACCTTCCTTTCCCCAATCTGTTGAGATGGCAGTTGTCAGACTGCTCCTAAATATGTTTATGAAAATTTTTAGTCTGACTGTTTTGGAAAGGCAGAACTCGTCTACCAACATGATTGTCAGCATTGAAAGATCATGTTAAACCTCGTGGATCGTTAAACTTACATTCGCCCTGAAGAATTATGCCGAAAACTTGTACCAAAAAGGAGCTGAGAGTAGATCTAAGCGAGGATTGTTATTCATCTCAGTTCCTTCGGTTACACAAACTGGAGCACTCTGAAAGCACATACCTCCGCTAAGCAAAGCAAAGGCAACGAAAAATTCAAATTGATTCTGAAACAGTGATTTCCTTTGTATCTAATCATTTGTGTCTTTTGCCAGTAATAGCAGTTTCTGTAATTTTTTTGAAGATCCGTTCAAAACATTTTGAGTTATGGTGCTAACAAACATTCGAACCAACATTAGTCAAACACACGAATAAACCAACCGTTCATCACCAAATTTAGTCACTAATGCCTTTCAGTATTACTAATAATTTTTTTTTAAATTTCATAAAGAACCGTTCATAAGTTATTGATAAACAAACGAACTGACCAATAGATCATCACAAAAATTTGGTCATTTACTTTTCGTAATATTCCTGAAAAGTCATGTAGATTTCATAAAATTCCTTGTATATCTTTTGGTGTTGAGGTACTAAAAAAACATAGGCAGACAATTAAACAAACGAACGGTTGAAACGATCTTCACCAAAAGTTGATCATCTGTTGCTGCTAACATGCCTAACAATTTTTGAAAATTTCGCAAAAATCCATCCATAACTTTCTGAATTATTTTCGTGACAAACACGACAAAAACATAACCTCGGCGTAGGTAATAAAGTGTGGTACATAGTTTGCTGAGCAATTATCCCGTTCCTCGGACTTTTTTCGAGAGGCCAGCACTCCATGTACTGTACACCGTCTCATGATATAAAAGTTGTAGAACGTTGATACCAGAAATCAATCTTTGTATAAAATGTTACTTGAATTGTCGCTGTCGGTGTAAAAAATGATGAGACAAGTAAAGCTCGTGCTCATTATAAATTCAATTCGTCGTATGCAGGATTTCAGTTTAGTTTAAGATTTTTAGCTTCAATGGACGTACTCGTGATCTCATTACATTACACATTCTGGCAAAAATAGCGCTTACTTTGTGAAAAGCATAGCTTGTAAATAAAGGTAAGGCATTTGCTTTTGCAAGTTATTTTCTTCCGAGGTTAATTCCCAGCTATGATTTTTAGTAATATTATTTTTTGAGAATTAAATACGGTCAATTATAATCTGCAGGTATCATATAATATTCATTTAAAGCATCTCTTTTAACTTTTTCAGCTACGGTATTTGAACCATTCACTAACACGATATTATGTTTCAAACCGTTAACGTTCTTTAATGGAACATTACGAAAAACAATTCGTACATAACTAGATAAATCTATATATATATATATATATATGTATATCTAATTGGCGTGATAAAGGTGCAGCCCCTACGAGAACCTAGTAGGTTAGGCAGGCAAGGACTGGTTCTGCTAAGTATTGTAGGTATACATACGGTTTCACTATGTATTAAACTTCATATTTCACTAGCAGATCCAGTCCTTGCCTACCTAATCTACAAGGTTGGCGGGGTAGGAGCTCATAGTAAGGGGGCTGGTACTAGGGTGGATGGTCGGGGTGGATGGTGTCAGCACAAAAAAAATTTTTGGACGTTTATCTGTCGAACAGTGGCCGTGCGTTCCAATGTAGACTTATTTTCCTTCAAAATGAGTTCAAATTTGCATAAATCTACGGTATTTGTAATACTTTTTTTACTATTTGAAGTTGACAGGCCGTTAGGTGGCCTGGATTTTCGATACCTCTATCCAGACGCCGGCCATTTAACAGGCCGTATAGAAATATTCGTTCCCATCTAATAGGCTGCATTGATATATATTTCGAAGTGGGCTATTAGAAGGCTACAATATTGAAAAACAGCCTATTAGACCGCCTTCTGGTTCGAGAGAGGTTCCAAAATCCTGGCCACCTAAACACCTCAATCTTCAAAAAGGGAAAAAAGTATTATAAACACCGTAGATTTATGCAAATTTGGTCTCATTTTGAAGGAAAATAAATCTGCTTTCAGCTTCGCGCCCACTTCTCGATAGTAAAACGCTCCGAAATTTTTTGTGCTGCCACCATCCACTCCGACCAACCAACCCTAGTACCAGCCCCCTTACAATGAGCTTTCGCCCCGCCAACCTTGTAGGTTAGGTCCCCAGGACTGGTTCCCCTAGTGAAATAAGAAGTTTAGAATACTGTGAACCCGTTGAAAGACAGTAAATGTATATCTCTGTTCATCGATTTCCAGTGAGATCGGATGTTCACGACGTTAGATTAACGGAGCCACTTGTTAGGAAGCATTTGAGCAGTTGCAACAGTTGTCCAGGCTATATGTATTACGAGAGAGAGGGCTGGGCGCTACTGATGCTCCGGGAAGGGGTTTCTGCGTGGGTGTGGCGCTCGGTTTTCTATGGGTGGGTGCTGAAACCCCTGGGCTCTTCTCCATCTCCTTGACAACTATCATTATTATTATAACTTCACGCTTGGGCTACAACGGACAGGTAATACAATCCAAATGAAGCATTTGCAACACCGGGAAGCCCAAAACGCTGCTAAAAGAAATCCAGCAAAAAAAAAACATTAACAGCCGACTTAAAAGCCTGCAGGCGAACACGGCCAAAAGCCGATGCAGGCAACAAATTCCACACTTTAGCCGACCAAGGCGAAGCACCGACCGAACTGATTAGTTCGACATATGACAGCCTCCAAAGTGAAAGAGTGCGCTCCGCGCGCAGTACGAGTCTCTCCCAAAAACCTTGAGGGCAGGGAGAGAAGAATACAACTAATGCCTCTTATTATTGTACACCTTATAAAACATACATAGCTCAGCTACTCTTCTCCTGTGGGACAGGTTCACCAGATCATTATCAGCACACAGCCTGCTGGCTTAACTAACAAGTCGGTCCAACAGACGTAAGTGAGTATCAGCAGCTGAAGCCCAGACCGAGGAGCAATACTCTAACACAGGCAGTAAAAACGCATAACAACATCTGCGGACAACCTGACTGTCACCAAAATCAGAATTCACCTTACGCAGGAGCCCAATCTTAGTGGAAGCACATGACACAACCTTCTAATATGCGGCTCAAAAGTAAGCTTCCCATCAAAGACAACACCTAGAATCTCCAATGAGCTAGACTCCTGAAGCAAAGTGTCATCAATCTCCAGTTGGGGATGCTGCGGTAAAA
>LQNS02278165.1:21124710-21151878 GCA_001587735.2 Parhyale hawaiensis
CGATGGTTTTGGAGAAGCTGTGTAAAATGCGGAAACGGTCTTTAACTATTTCAAAGGGTGGAACGGCCATATGGTGGTCATAACTAAAGTGTTTGTAGATACTACTGGACGAATATCTATGTTGCTCTATGCGGGTCTCGAGAGCGTTTGTCGTATGACCAATGTAAGCAGCATTACAGCTGCTCTCGGAACATGTAAACTGGTAAACAACTCTAGCTCTCGAGACATCGGTTTGAGGTTGACGGGTGGAGAAACAAGATGATAATTTGAGTGGTTTGAAGTAGGGGTGCAAAGATACAGTCTCATGCTCATCGATAGGTTTAACATGTTTTTTTATTATTGATTTCAGAGTTTTGCTGTCAGTTTTGAATGTGGATAAGTTAGTTAGCTGCACAAAGAATGGTATTTCTTGCGATTCGCTGCTTGTAGTAGGAGAAATATACTTGGCAATGCAATTGGATATTACTGTTTCTACTACTGCTTGCGGATAATTATTATTTGCAAAGATTTGTTGCAACCGTCGGATTTCACCATCAAGTATCTGCCAAGTCGAAGAATATTTAAGGGCTCTATTGACAAGAGTTCGGACTAAGGACTTTTTATATGCGAGTGGGGTATAAGAATCAAAAGAGGTATAAATGCCAAAATTGGTGGACTTAATGAACGCTGAGGTTGAGATCCTGCGGTTGCTACCTAGAACTAGATTCACCTCCAAAAAGTGGAATTCACTACCTTGCATCTCCTCAACGGTAAAATTAAGAACTGAATTTCTATGCAACCTATCTGTAAAAAATCGAATGTGGCTCTTAGATTTGAATATGGCAAATATGTCGTCTACATACCTAACGTAAAAAACAGGGTTAGAACACTTAGTCTTGGATAGTAAACTATTTTCATGGTTAGCCATGTAGAAATTTGCAAAAGTTGGTCCCAAGGGTGAGCTCATTGACACTCCGTCATGCTGTAAGTAAGTTTTTCCTTGAAAGTTGAATGGCGTTTCGGTGGTGCAGACTTGAAGTAGTTCTCGCAGTAATTCCTTTGGCAGAGCTGGGGGTGGAACTGTTGGATGGCTGAATGCAGCGTTAATGATGATGCCAATTGTCGTTTGTACTGGCACGTTCGTGAAAAGAGATTCAACGTCAAGCGATGCTATAACTTGTCCAGGTTCTATAGTTTGGTCTTGTACATGCAATAATAATTCATCTGCCGATCGAATGGTATAGGATGCATTGAGGCATGGTTGGATAATGTTGTTGAGACCTTGGGCGAGGTCATGGTACTTTGGTAATTTTTGTATATTGTGAAATTTATCTCTGTATTTTTTTATTTCAAATTTTAATAGTCTTCAGAATAATCACTAGTAAGATGCCGAAACGTCGATGTAGATTTTAATTTTTCTGTCACTCGGGTAGTAACTTGTTTTTACTCGAGGATAGTCTTAAGCAAACTTAGAGCAATAGCAAAGACATATTTTAGAGTGGTAGAAAAGCAAAGTAAACTTGTTGTTACAATGATATATGGTGACTATTGTTTGACTGTGTAGTAAACAACGATAAATTATTGATGACAGACATGACCGACAAGTTCCAATTCATTCTCCAATGCCATATGCCTCCGGTTATGGAGTTTATACTGCCATGTTAGTAAGGCCCTAAACCCCTATTTTTACAAACTTTTGCGTATAATACCACACAAGACGGTCCCTGGCTTCCTCTTTCTCGAGCCAATCTTTTTCGTCGTTTGACATGCACTTCTCGATGACTCTCGAGATTCGGTGCTCTGCAATATCGCCGAGGACATTCTGCTAGCAGTTATCTATGACGGCAGCCGCAGAGAGCTCTGCAGAAAGACTTCTGCAGCGGTTCTGCAGGCAGACGAGCGGTCACCAAATTCCTCACATGCCGAAGCAGATTTTGATACTCGACGAAGATGCCCAAACCGACACACGCAAGGATTTTCTGTAGCTAAGGTTTCATGAGCGTCAATCTATGGATCGGCGTCTTTTGACAAGTTGTGGAGCTTTGCAGTGAATGCTCGTATGAGCCTTGCCAGCTGCTGCAGTTGCTATTGCGAAGTTCTGTATTTGAGTTATTTGCAGCGTTCGCGATGTGGAAAGATTTTGAAGGCGCACAGTATTAAAATTTATGGCATCGCTGCTGCAAAGAAATTCGAACAAATTAAGCTAGACTCAAACTATAGTGTCTCCCGCTCACGAAGCCTACGACAAGCAGCGGCACCTCAACTTCAACCGAAACAGTTTTCAATAGAGTTTCGACTGAAATCGAAAACTCGACAAATTTTTCTTTGCCTACGCATAGCCGAGAACGATAAAATATATTTCATCACTTGCTTTGTCATTCAGCAATACTAAAATTCAAATTCTCAATATTTGCCGTACTCCTTAGAGCAGTTTCCGAAATCTTCACTTCTCGGATTTCAAATTTGACAAGGTAAGAAATCCATTCACTTATGACGATTCCTTAGTTTCGTCTAAGTATCCACCATGGCCTAATAATCGACATTTTTCCTCGGAAATTGAAATCGAAACAATATAATAAACCGTACGTTTATATGTTCAAATATTGACCAGTGAGACCTGTATTAATTCCACGGTTGATTAATGTCTGTTCTTTCTAAAATGTACCAGACCTACTCTACGCTATTGCAGCTTACCTTAGTTTGACCAATGATGCATTCGACTGGACCCGAAAATTGAGGCTTGACTCGTCCGAATCTTCCGACGGGTACCCTGGCTTTTGCTTGTTGATTCAAGTTTCAGGCGTCGATTCTTCGTGAATTTGTACCAGTGAAGCTTCCGTGAACTTGAGGCACATTCGATTGAGCAGCGAAAATAGGCCTTTGAGGCTTGACTGGTCCGAAGTTTCAAACAGAAGCATTAGCTTTGCAGTTCCGAACCGGACTGTAAATGTTAGATGCAACCGGATTACAGTGAGCCGGCTGAGAACTCCATATTAAGGAGCAAGAGGGTTTTTCCGGAAATCTTGAGGACGATCGATTAAGGGTCAATACCTGAAATTCATGTCAGCATGTCGAAGCCGGGGACCTGCCGGAAGTTTCGGACAAGTCAAGCCTGAAATTCCTAAATTCGCCGCCTGATCAGACTCGCCCTTGGTCTTACTCCGTAAAATGAAGAATTCAGTCGGTTCAACATAATCGAACTGCTTCTTGCACCTACAACACGATTCACAGTAACGAAGCTAAAGTTCCTGTCTGCATTTCTTGTTAAGAGGGCTCGGCTTAACGGCTTAAATCGACTCTGAGCGCCCAATCGTACGTGCCTTTAATGTAGCTCTTCTAATATAATGCACCTCATCTATGTTGAAGCCCATCACATAACCTGGCAAAGTCTATTTAACACAACAATGTCCATCTAACCTAACACATATCGTCTAAGCTAACACCTGTGGCGAATTCTAATGCTCGGTATTATTTATCTTAAGGCAAGCCGCACGACCTAACGTTCTTTCAGTGAATCTAGCGCTCCTCATCTAACCTACCGCTCCTCACTTTTAGTGGTCCACCACTCCACCTCACCCAACCTAACGCACGTCATATAATCTGACTCGCCTCATTTAAACCAATGCTCATAATCAAACGCTGTGCTATCCAACCTACCGCTCCTCATCTGCTCTAACGCGCTTCATCTAACTTAACGCACCCCATCTAACACTTTGTTTCAAAAAAATTTAGAATATTCTTAATAAACAGCTTTCACTTTTTTTTTCTCCTGCTCTCTTACGTACACGAATAGCTCATGCATATTTACTGATAATATAGAAACAGTTAAATTCTAATTTATGGTTTTGTTTTGGGTTTTATGTTTCTGCTTGGGTACAAAATCTGCCTGCCACCGATCGTCTGTTTTCGAAGCACACACTCTTTTGGTGGGAAGTCGATATCTAATAGGTACGTTTGTTTAAATTAAAAACATCTTGTCTGCGAAACAATTTTATAAATTTTACAGCAGGTATTCTACTTTATCTTTAAAGCTTATTAATTCCTGTGAATCTTGTTTGTGGCTCGTAATACATTTTGTTTAATGTTTCGGTACCGGTGGAAGTGGGCATCATTGTCATGTTTTTGAAGTCTAGACCGAATCTACTTTTTGTTCCCATAATACCAGTCACAAATTTAGCGTTTCTTCTGACATGCGCTGCTTCAGGAGGGTCTAACGCAGCTCCAGCTGCATTCTTCGCTCGACTATCATCAGAAACATTTCTCTCTTATTCTTGCTTTTGTTCGTAAAAAGATGTTCTTTCCATGCTCGATTTACAAAGCTTACGTCTTTATATTCTTCCGGTAGCAGTTATTGAACTTTCGTTCCCGGACTACAGAAAGATTTTTTGTATTATTTAATGGTCCACCAAAAACTTGTTTAGAATGCACTCTTTGAGCTAATCTCGAATGCATTTCTAATGAGGCACGTTGTTTAAGAGCTGAATTAAACAATCCAGAACCGATTTCATCTCCATTTAAAATAACTTTTAACTTTTTTATAGAGTTATGACTTTCATTTGTGAACATTTCCGAATGTGATTTATGTGGGTTCTAGTTAACAATTATGATTTTTTTAGGAAAAACTACAAATCATTTTACACAACTAGAGTCTGATCATTAAACCTGCTCTTGAAATGTGTTCTTTAGTAATTCCCACACCAGTCTCAATAATGCATACTTTTTCATTGATGAAGTGTACTTTTTGTATGTCATATCATATTATTAAATTTTGAAATGGGTTAACGCTGTGAATTAAACTTAATACTGTCCTTCCTCAACAGTATTTGCATCAGATTATTACATTCGAGCGATTTAATTCGTTTACCACTGTCCAGATCCTCCTCATATTCATCTAATTTTGTTACCTTTCTTAGCTTTCACTCTAAAGTCCGGGTCGAACATTCTTCAGGCCCGCAATCTCGGAGAATTTTTGCTATCGACGCAGAATCCCTCATTTGGTGACATCGATATTGGTCGGGCGGGACTTTTTCGATGTAACCTTGTGCTTAGCGTCATGCCATGTATCATAGACACAGAGAATCGAGAGTGTCTTGTGCACCTATGCCTTGCTCGGCGAAAAAAGGCTCCTGACATTGTAAAGAGAAGCCTTAGAGTGACAGACATATGTATCATGTGTGACTGTGCTCCGTTTCTGATATGAATGCCAGCTAATTCAACCCAAACTCGGAGCTTTTCATACCGTCGCAGCATATGATTTTTCAATGCCGACTGAAAATGGATCAATTCCACATATAAATCATTGAAATATATGCATCAATTTGAATACCCGGCATCGTATCAATTACAATACGACAAAAATGGCAGCAACATCCAAGCCGTGTCTTCAAGACAGCTTGTAAAGGGCATTTCTGGTTACGTTGGTTAGTGGACTGACGCGACGCAATAAGGACTAACATGTCTGCGTCTTTTTAGTAAGATAGTAAGATCAGTATTGTACAAAAAGTCGTGTACGCAGCAAGCCTGTTCTTATATAGATATTAGCATATCTTCTTGCATGACACTCACCGAGTAATTGATGTATGCGGCGCATATATTGAATCTGTGTCATAAAGATACTTCCATTAGGCTGACTCATGCACAGAGTACAGGACGTTGAGTAGCCACTTGCCGAAAAAAGAGATATCGCTTCGCGCATGTGAAGCTGATTATGCGGTGCTGCTGACGTATTTTTTTATATGTTGTCCCATTACTTTGTTGGATATTTACTAAATTCTTTTACATTCAGTGATGATTGGCAAAGCTGTACATGCTTCTAACACTTGTCTCCGTAACAAATTCACAAAAATATATAAAATCCTGAAGCTACTATCGTAATTCAACTGTTTACGGCATCCATTGATATTTGCTGTGGACTAAAATGATTTTGCAATAGTTAGTAAAATAAACATTTCATAATGTAGAACAGTCTGAACAGAGACTGCTGAAATTCGGGGTATCATTGATTTGTTATGAATTGCCAAATAAACAGCTAATGGAGTTGTAATGAAAATTATTTGGCATACTGGCTAAAAGAGAAAATCAAATCAGCACAGCCGAAGGGTGAGTTGGAGCAGCTGGCAGCCATGAAGTGATGAAGCACTGGAAGCAATGAAGTGATGAAGCACTGGAAGCAATGAAGTGATGAAGCACTGGCCGCTATTAAGTGATGAAACACTGGCAGCCATGAAATGATGGAGCATTGGCGGCCGTGAGGTGATGTAGCAGTGGTATCCCTGAGTAATAATAATAATAATAATAATATGCTTTATTAGGTACACGTAGGGACATGGTACACAGGAGACAGCTTAATACTAAAGTTACATTAGATACTAAGATCAGGTAATACCATCATTATAAACTACACTGCATTGCGGCCCATTATTTGCCCCTGCTTGGAAATAGTATGCGCTGCCATCGGCTATACATGTGGGATAGTTTGTAGCCAGGCCCGTTACGGATCATCTTGAGTAATGCGTTATTAGATTTTTCTATCCTGAGCAGGAGACTCAGAGCGCATTTTCTTGCCTTGACTTTGAGACAATCAGTACACTTATGAGCGAATATCATACTCGCGCTAGTTGACCTTAGCACATTCATCAGGCGCCGAAATACGTTATTATAGGCAACACGTGGGCGTCCAATCGATTTCTGCTTAAAGTTAGACCAAAGCGAGTGACAGTACAGGGGATAGCAGTAGCTTCGAAAGAGCCGGCACTTAACATGATCCAGTGACCAAACTTTCTGATTAGCATGTTGCCCACTGCGTGAAGCTTTCGCATTTCTTTCTCTATGTCCTGGTTATCACGAAAATCATTAGTGATTTTATGACCCAGGTAAGAGAAGCTGTCTACATAAGTGAGATCGACACCATTAAGTCGAGTGACTTATCGGAGGGCAGGTTACTTCTCCTAGGTTTAATGTACATACATACAGTTTGAACAGTATTATATACAATACACAGTTTGCTGGGTCCGCTCTTGCAATTGAGACCAATTTTTGCAGTCCACTAGAATGGGGAGAAGCAAGGACCATATCATCAGCATAACTGAGCGCGCTTACTGCGTGATCATTAATGTGACACCTCACTCCAGCTGCGTTCAGATGGGTGTGGATGCTATCAATGAAGATATTGAAGAGAATTGGAGAGAGTAAGCCCCTTGTCGTATGCCATTAGTTATGCCGAACGCTGATGACGTTAGCTCTCCCCATTCACATAGCATTTCTGAGTTTGAAACCAGTATTTTAACGTCTTAACAATTTAAGGAGGTATTTGTCTCTCAAGCATACACTTAAATAGAGAATAATGGCGAACTCGGTCAAATGCAGTCTTAGCATCGAGAAAGCACAAGCACATGGGAGATCCACTGTCAATGAAATGATTTATGACCTGTTTGAGTGTCAATAAAGCCATTTCTGTTACATGTTCGGCTTTGAATCCAAATTGATTATCTGCAGTCATCATGTACGGTGACATTCGTCTCGTTCTACCATTTTCGAGAGAGATGTTACCACTGCGATAGGGCGATAATTGCTCTTGTCGGTCACACATTTTGCTCTGTTTTTTTTTTTTTTACAATCGGTGTTATCATGACGCTCATCAAGTTCTCTGAGAGGAATCCCAAAGTAAAACACTCGGTGAGCAGAATTGCAAGGAGTGTTACTAGCCTAGGAGGGCTATATTTGAAGGCCTCAACTGGAATACAGTCAGCGCCGGATGCCTTGTTATTTTTCATTCTTTTCTGCGCCAGACAAACCTCATCTTCAAGTCCGGCGCATGTTTGTTAGAGGGAGCCCGATTATCAAGAATGCCATCAACGTAACTTTCATGATTATCATCGGCAAAGCAGTTCATAATTCCATCATAATGGGCTCTCCAAAATTGCGCAATATTACATTCCCCAGTGACTCCATTCACTGACTGCGAAACGGTGTGGACTTTAGGATTAAGACTTTTTATTTCTTTCCAAAAATCAATGGATCTATTTTGCGTCAGCCTGCTAGACAGCTTTTGCGCTCTAAACTCATTTTCACGTCTACGCACTTGCTTGAGCTCAATACGACACAGATTGTGCAGCCTATTCTTTTCCTGCCATATATGACCTGAGCGCGCCCTACCTGCGTCCTTCCACGAGTAATACGCCAGTCTGCTGGCTGTGTGAAGTTCGGAGACATAGTCATTCCATCCCGGAACATTTGCCTTTTTTTGCCTCGTGTATTAAATATACGTCGCCCAGATTCGAGAATGGCAAGTTGCATGTCCAAAGTATGTCCGGAGTGTGTCTAAAGTGATCTAGCACCGGTAGCCGTGAAGCGATGTGGCATCATGGTTGTTGCCTACGCTTCATCACGTCATGGCTACCTACGTTACATCACTTCATGCTGCACTTCATGGTTGCATATATTACGTGATTTATTGGATGACTATTTTACATCACTTCATAGTAGCCTACAATAAATGATTTATTGAATGAATGTGTTATATCACTTCATAGTTGCCTACATTATATGATTTAATGGATATATTACGACACATCATAGTTGTCTAATTTAAATCACTTCATGTTTGTCTAAATTAAATAGTTTCATGGTTGCCGTAGTTACATTACTTCATGGTGGCTTACATTACAACAATCACAGCTGCCAATGCTGCATATTACTTAGGTATCGGCTGTCAATGCTATATCACTTCATGGCTACCAGTGCTGTATCACTTCACGGCTGCCAGTGCCAGATCGCTTCAGGGCTACCAATGCTACATCACCTCACGGCCCCAATACTTCACCATTTCATGGAGGCCCGCATTTCATCACTTTATGGCGGTCAGTGCTTCATCACTTAATGGCGGCCAGTGCTTCATCGCTTCATTGCTTCCAGGGCCACATCACTTCATGGCTACCAATTGCTCCAACTCACCCTCAGCTCTGCTGTCTGTTCTGATTTTCTCGCTCAGCCAGTATACCAAATAATTTTCAATAACAACTCCATTAGCTGTTTATTTGGCATTTCATAACAAATCGAGGATACCCCGAATTTCTGAAGTCTATGTTCAGACTGTTCTACAATATGAAATGTTTATTTTACTAACTATTGCAAAATCATTCTAGTCCACAGCAAAAATCAATGGATGTCGTAAACAGGTGATTTACGACAGTAGACATCAGGATTTGATATTTTTGTGATTTGTTACGGAGACAAGTGTTAGAAGCACGTACAGCTTTGCCAATCATCACTAAATCTAAAAGAATTAAATAAATATCTAACAAAGTAATGGGGCAACATATAAAAAAATACGTCAGCAGCACCGCACAGTCAGCCTCACTTGCGTCAAGCGATATCTCCTTTTTCGGCAAGTGGGTACTCAATGTTCCTGTACTCTGTGCATGAGTCAGCCTAATGAAAGTATTTTTATGACACAGATTCAATATATGCACCTCACACATCAATTAAGCCTACTAGGTAAGTGTCATTCATGAAGGTATGCTTATGTCTATAGGCCTACAAGAACAGGCTTACTGCGTACACGACTATTTGTATAATGCTGATCTTACTAGATAGATCCAGACATATTAGTGCTCCTAGCGTCAATACACTAACCAACGTAACCAGAAATGCCCCTTACAAGCTGTCTCGTAGACACTGTGGTGGACATTGCTGCCATTTTTCCGTATTGTAATTGATACGATGTAGGGAATCCAAATTGATGCATAACTTTCACTGTTTTATATAAACAAGTTTACTTTGCTTTTTTACCACTCTAAGATATGTATTTGTTATTGCACTAAGTTTACTTAACAATATCCTCGAGTAAAAACAAGTTACTGCCCGAAACGTCGACGTAGATTTTAAATTTTTGTCACTCGGGCAGCAACTTGTTTTTAGTCGAGAATAGTGTTAAGTAAACTTAGTGCAATAGCAAAGACATATTTTAGAGTGGTAGAAAAGCAAAGTAAATTTGTTTATAAGATAAAAGCTGATACATCGAACTTGATTTATATAATGAATAGATCCATTTCCAGTCGGTATTAAAAAATCATATTCTGCGACGGTATGAAAAGCTCAGAGTTTGTGTTGAATTAACTGGCATTCAAATCAGAAACGGAGCATAGTCAGGCACACGTGATACATAATGGCAATCCTCGATTAATGCGGCCTGTCCGGTCAACGCCGGTCTCTGTTAAGAAAATCTCCGCACTGTTGGGGGTGCTCAGAGGCGTGTTGCAATCAGGCCATTGGTGTCACCCTTGCTACACCAGCCTCTCATGCAACACAGGTTAGTTAACACCCATGGTAACGCTCAAAATTGTAGGGTTATGAGTTGGGTAACACTAACTTTATTCACAAACATTGAACTTGATACTCAACAATTCGTATTAAAAAATGTGTGACTTCCTAATATCGCTGGAATTCTAGCATGTGATGCACTTTTGCGTATATTTCTCAACTTTTTATACTAAGCTGCAGCCAAACTAAGGCTCCACTAGATATGTTTGTGTACGGGGTTTGGCAAATTCCACAACACTTTTGGGATGCTGAGGTCGCACATCGCATTCACTGCTGCACGGGGTTACACAGGGTACCACTGTGAGGATAACACTGGCATCTGCAACACACCTCAGATTTTTATTTGCAGTGCCGAAGTTTTTCTGAGGATCGGTTAGTCTGTTTGTGTGTTTCAGTGATGTTTGTTAGTAACATAACTTGAAAAGTTGTGAGCGGATCTTCAAAAAAATTTCAGAAGCTGTCAAAAGCGACACGTGGCCAGATTTTGGTACTGATAAAAAGGAAATGATTGGTTCAGAACGACTTCCTACTTTTTGATAACGTTGCCTTGCGTGGCAGAGGTATGCCCTCTTAGAGTGTTCAAGTCTTGTAATTTACTACGATCCCTATACCTGCTATCTGCATAACACGCAGTGACAAATTATAAACTTTCAGCGATCCAGTACGTTCAAGTGCAAGTTATCATTCCTCATTACTGCAAAAACAGTGTGTTAGCAACCTTCTCTCACTAAAGCTTTTTGGCGAAGAATCGAGGGTGAGTTGTGTCGTTTAAGCTACAGGGCCTTCTAATTCCCTTGATGCAATTGTAGCACTTTGCATCATAGGTGGATGAGCTACTTGTTTGTTTTCTCATGACAGTATTTAAAGTAATAATTATTTCTAACGATTTATTTCCTACACATTATTTCAGCGTTTCGTGAGAGAGTGTTACGTATGGTTTAATCATCACGCTGAAACTCGAGAAGTTATTCGTTGTTTCAGTCTATCGCATATTCTATCTCTTGCCGTTGCCAAATGGCTGTAACGTGCATTTCAAAAACATTATCGGGATTTCCATATGAGCAATTCGCTGATCTCTTCCTTCGGATTTTAGATGTTGCGTTACTCAACTAAAAGAAATTATTTAGTAGCATATTGTGTTTCATTCAATATCCATGGCAAAACCTTGATGTTATAGGTTTCATTTGATAAACTTGTACATTGATATTATTTTTGTCATATGCATAAATTAATCATTTTCAAAATTTATTATTTTTATGAGTATTATTTTTTTTTCTTTGGCAGGCATCCCCCCCCCCTCCGGTGCTCGCCTCTAATGACATCATATAGTACCCAAACTTTACACGCCTTAACATATTCAAAATGCCCTAATTTGGTCACTGATATAAAGTCGAAAGAGGTCAGCTCGGCCGGATCCATTTCGATAAAGCATTGTCATCCTCCGGTTATAAATGGAAAAAATTAGCCATAGCACGGAAAATTGGGTCATACCACTGATATCATACATAAAAGCTAACTAGCAGATTTGACAATGCCGACAAAGTAAAAAAGACACATCCATGAAACAGATACATGTTTTTTTTGTGAGCCCACTTGCGCAGGTATATCTTTCTTGACAGCAAATGGATAGAAAAATGAAAGTATAGATAGGCAGCGGTCTCTCTTGCAGTGTTCGATATAAGCCTTCTTCGTCCTAACGAATTTTACTCTCACTTTGCAAAATGTCGCAATACATAACTGTCAAAAGTTAAACCTTGTTGATTTTGTCCCTGGTCATTACCTTCCGCATCACCCAAGCATTGAAAACCTTTTCACAAAAGTTGTTTTTGAGGCATTCAAGCGTGAAAACAAAATATGCAAAGATAAAGAAAAGCGACAATCCGCATCTTGGGGAGGCGAAATACTGCCAAAGTCGATGCGCTGCTATGTAAATAGAAACTTTACAAATTGCAGAAAATGGTGTCAGAGATGGCCCACACGCCGCCTGCTGATGAACTGCCCAACACATAAAGAGTTATCGATTGGCCTGACAAAACCGAGTCAAGCTAAGCTCAATAGGCTTGACTTGTCCAGAACTTCAAACAGGTGCGTTTGTTGTGGCACGATTGACTGAGCTTTCGGCCTTAACACAAAAGCTATTACTTTTGAGAAAGACGTAAACTCAATCCTGCCTAATGAAATAGTTTGTAGCTGTCTCCAGCGTAATCACGTAACACCTGCCACACGATCCAAAGTTTCGAAACAAACGCTCCTCTCTGTAGCTCAGGATATGGAAAGCCTATTACGCTTGGCTCAACTCGTCCTCTCCTTACCAATCGCTGGCGCCTCCTTTGCAGTCCCGGTTATCCTCTGCCTTCATTTCACAACAAAATCAAATTTTCAAATTTTACACAGAATATCGCGGCTGCTGTTTGGAACTAGGCCTGTTGGTCCGTCTATGCCCAGCTGTCCAATCTAATTTCATACAGTAGAGAGAGTAAAAATAAGCTCGCCAGCGTGTGTCGGTTGAACATGGTAATGTATATTTACATTCTGGAACTGTAAGTTTATATGCAATTTATTCTCTCCTTTGTTTTCCTCTCATAGTTTGCAAAGAGTGAAGAAGAAGGTTACATTGGAAGCAATGGCGATGATGCTATCCAGATCTCAGGTTTTAATGCTGCATAGAACAAATTTTATGTCATACAGCAGACAAAACGCTGTTCGCTGCGTTTACACACTATCCTTTTCTGGCACGAATTGCTCCGTCTTTCTCTCTCTTTCTCCCTCAGACAGAATTTCTCCAGTTAAAAGAAAGATGAGAAACGACGCCCAGCGCTGCCATGGCAACCACAGCAGGCGCCCCAGCTGCTGCAGTTCCCATTCGTAAGTCGAGACGCTTCCGCCCCCCTGCGCTGGTGCTGCACCCGGCAACGAGTGATCACGGTACGGGTACGGTGCACATAGTGAACTGTAATGGTACACTGTTGAATGTTGGTGCTGCTCCTAAAGTGGTTGTGCTGTCGAGTTCCAAGCCAGGATTACTGTAATTTTTCCTGAAGTAAATGATGACGTCCATATTGCAGTATCAAAAGCCAACCTTCTAGTTTATTAAATCCTGATAGGTATCTTGCCCCATGTTTCTAGTTCATACAATAATTGCTACGAATATCTTTGAGTAGAACTGAGCAGCAGTCCCACTTACGTAGCCATAAGCCGCCACTGAAGTGCAGTATGCCTTGTTTGTGGTACAGAGGTGCTCTGTTTCTATGAGTTCAACCACTAAGCTTTAAGAGGGCCGCTGTGCGGCGGCATACCTACGATGCAAGGTATAAAATGTGTGCTTATAAGTTGGGCTAGGACTCGTTCGACTGAGTCGTCAGAGCCAATTCAAGCCATGCCCGCTTGGCTTGTTCCAAACTTCAGTCAGATGGATATGTTTCAGCCCGTTGATTCGAGTTTCAGTCGTTAATTGCTAATCCGTTACCTGTGCAACTTCCGATCAAGAACTCAATCATTCTCGGTAAAATTGAGTTTTCACTCGGTTTAACATTACTGGGTTGCCTCTAACGCCTGCACTACGTTTCAACTTGATGAAGCCAGAGTTTCTGTCTGCGGTTTCGGATCAGTCAGATCAGGTGGACTTGGCTTAGATTAGCCTTTACGACCCACTCGAACGCACTCTTAGGCCGCGTCTACACGATCCATATTTTCGTCGAAGTTTGTGTTCGCGGAACGATTTTGATCGACAAACACACGCGGCGAGCCTTCGGAGTTTGTGTTTTTTGTTGGCCAGCAGTGCTGGAAAACTTTGAGCCCAAACACGCCGAGTTTGTCAAACAAAAAGTTCGCAAATTATATTTCGCTCTGTGAATATATGTATCTGGCTTCATTATATTATTCAGTAATTAAAGCATCATCTTTTTATTTAAATTAACCCTCATAGCGAATTTTGTTTATGTTTGATTCGAACTTCTGTTCAGCGGGAAGCATTTGGCAACTATATGTTGCCAGTTAGTAATAACTGTAGCATATTCCTCAAGTTACGACTGTTCCGTCTTTTTTCATTACTAAAAGCTACAATGGAGCAACAGCAACGTTTTAATGGAAGAAACGGATGTACACAGGATGAATAATTGCAATAGAAATTAAAGAAATTCGTCAATTAATAAATGAGAAATTATTGTTCTATCGTCTGTATTTCCGCATGTGAGGGGATGCCAATGAGTGAATATTTAGCTATACTTTTCGCCAGTATAAATATAGTTTTAACCGGCACTCAGCTTCTACAAACAAAATAAATATCTGTAAGATAATGTGAAGGTGGAATATCGATTAATAGTTACCTCCGCCAAGGATGTTATGTTTTCGTCGGGATTGTCCGTCTGTCTCTTTGTCTGTCACCAAGATAACTCAAAAAGTTAAGAGCGGATTTTGACAAAATTTACAGGGATTGCTAGGCATGTTAGGAGAAACAGATGATTAACTTTTGGTGAAGATCCGTCCATCCGTTTGTTTGTTGTTAGTGCGCCACATGGTTCTCAATGCCATAAATTTTCTTGAAATCTACATGAATTGCTAGGTATATTACGAAGAGTAAATGACCAATTTTTTGTGATGCTCTCTTTGTGCGTTTGTGTGTTTGTCGCTGTGTTAGATTTTATGCTTGTTAGCGCAATAACTCACAAAGTTTTGAATGGATCTTTATGAAACTTACAGGAGTTGTTAGCAATGTTAAAGACGCAACTGATTGTAAACTTTGTAATAAACTTTGTTACTAAAAAAATGAATGTTTCAAACTCGCAAGGCTATTTTTCTGTATTTTAGCCTTATTTCATCGGCATCGGAAATACAGCCGATGACGATGCCTATCGTATGCCATCGCCAATGGCATGTTCATCCATTTTATCGGACCATTCCTTCCTCGTAACACCATCGCCGATGGAGAAAATGGCCACCGCCGATTGTCTGAGACCATTTCCATCGGACCCTCGCTATCGATGCTGGATTTTTGCGATGTTCCATCGTAACATCGTAGTTCTTCTGATGGTGCTGATCTTCACACCATCGCAATCGTATAATCGGAGATGGTCATCGTGCCAGGCTCTGTTGATTTGTATCCAGTTAAGCTTGGTTTATTTGCGTCTTTGCCCTGGATCTGTTCGGTTAGCGTAGAAGGATTCATCGAGAAAAAACGACAGTTACCAGGACTCATGCATATAACAGACTAGAACGCCACGTGGCGTAAGACTATCACCTGCGGTGAGCGCTCATTTCATCGCCGTCATTTTTTATGGCCAGCTAATCCTAGTTTTCTGGCATGGGTCATATCGACAGGCAACCAGACTCCCTGAGAAAAATCATGAACATTGCTCAAATCCTTCGACCACTTCTTGGGTGGACAGACAAATATATATACTTAAATCTTCAACGAAAACATAATCACTTCTCTAACTTCATTCGCTGGTGGTAAATATATCGATTCACAGAAGACCATGTTGAAGCAGTAGCAAATATATTTCCTGGTGCTGAGGACGAGTTGAGAGGTCATTTCCTAACCAGCAAACAAAAATTTGAATATTTTCTACGGTATGTTGGAGACCCGGGCTTTCAAATAAACGTGGGTGATAAAACGTCCGTCAAGCAAGGTACAGTAAGCGGGCTATCCAAGAAGTTGCGGAGAAAATAGTCTCGAAATGTAGCAATTTTATGCATTTCCCAACAACACGGCAAGAACTTTATGTAGCTCAACAAACTTAGGCTATGCACTCAACTCACCCTTTTGCCATAGATGTGATCGATGAAACTTTGCTTAGGATAGAAATGCCAGCCACCAGCTCCATTCCATGCTGATGAATACGTTCGCCGCAGGGGATTTCATGCTATCAACGTGCTTGTTATACATATATGATGCAGATGAAAGATTTACGGCGGTTGATATTAAGTGGGCAGGATCTACACACGACGCCCGGGTGTTTGCAAATTCAGATGTGACGCACATTGAAAACAAGAAACTGGTGATGGATCTGCGATTAAAGCTTTTTTTCGCATCTATCAGTGAAGGAAGTCAAATTTGCTTTTTTCAGCATTGAATTTGTCATCGCGACATAATCCTTATATAGTAAAACGCTTCGTGTATTTATTTCTTATTTCGTGTCCGCTTTGAACGAAATAGATAGGCGAAAAATAAGCCAGGTTGCAGATTTTGTAAATCGATGACCAGGTTGCAGAAGATGGCGGCGACGGTTGATCCTTATCCCTTTATCTGAAGACACTTCTTGCTTGAAACACTTCTTGAAATCAAAATACCATGTATGAAGTTTCTGGAGTCCAATGTTATAACTTATTTCTCTCAGGTCACAACGTATAAATTCGGCAGATGGTGAACGAAGCGCTCTGGAGGGGTAATTTTTTACGGGCAGTAGACAGCTACTTCTTCTAGCTTACTGTCTTCCACTTCTTCTTCTTCTACAGCAGTATTATTTCCGTTCAAAATGGGGTCGCTGAAGCAGATCTTGCTATTCCATGTATTTTTGTCCATTACCATGTGCTCCTTCAGCTCCATACCACGTATATCATCCCTCACACGGTCGTTCTCTGACGGTGCGAATTTTGTTTCATAACCCAAAATTTCAACACTTCAGTGAAGCAGATATTTAAGTTCGCAAGACCATATCTTGGCTACGGACCGCTGACATGCATGCAATCTGGCTGGAGTTACATTCAACTTTACTGCAGTGTTTTACTCAAGATTTATTTCTACCTCTCACTGTTGAAGGCGCACGCGTAATCAAGAAGGGAACGTATAAGTAGGACGAGACTACTTCAGTCTCAAGATCGAAGACGTTCTACGAATGCATGGAGAGAGATGAATCGTCTATGCGATACAGTCAAGAAAGACTTGAAGCAAAAAGGTTGCTCCAGTGATTGAGAGCTGCTGATAAGCGTGAGCGAAAAAATGAGGAAACGACAAGTCAGAGAAAAAAAAAGCCCTTAGGTTGAAAGCACGACAAAGGATCAAGGAAGAAAATGAAGCAAGTCAGAGAATGAAAGATTCCGCAACGGCCTATATTAATAAGAAAATGTCGATTATTGCGTGAATTTTTTACGCGCGGGTCCACTAGTCTATATTATAATTCTACTTCAGGCTCCATCCATCCGTACGTCCATCCCTGTTCTGTACGTGACGCTTTTCACTATTAGCTAAGAGAAAATTTAACGTGCAAGAAGCTCTGGTTTACGCTGGAACGAAGCTCAACCATAGCTGTCTTCTTAAGCCCTTCTTGGAAAAAAAATTCAGTCACCTTCAAAGCTTAGACATGAAGGCCATTTCACTTGTATTTTGTCTACCGATTTTGATTTCCTTCACAACATATTGTGTTCGCTTTGCTTGTGGCGCTCGACGATCTTAATAGGCCAGCCAGATACGTAGTTCGGATCTTGGAGTGAAGATTCTACTGAGCGAGCGCTGGAGGGGGAGGAGGAGGTGTCAGGCATCAAGCCCATGCCCTTCTTCAATTGTCCACGTCTGATAAATTTTAGATTTTCAAGTCTCCAGAGAAGACGATCAAAATAGCCCCAGGTATCTTGTATACAAGCTTTTTTAAGTTTCCGCCCACTCGTGAACTTTAATTTTTTTTTTTTTTTTTGTGTGTGTCAAAATTTGCGAAGAGATTTTTCTAGCAAATTTCGCATACTATCTTGTGCTGGTATCGGGCAAGTTCTTCAACTGCTCCGTAATACTGGCTGTCAGCCAGTCACTCAGCCAGGTTGACTGTTGAAGTTACAGAGGTTACAGGTACGGCGCAGAACAGAGCTTAGAAAGGTATGCATAGATAGATAAACACTGCAAGAAGTACTCTAATATACAAGATTCATATATGAGAGGTCAGAGTCCGCTAGACAAGGTGTGTTTCGGTAGACAGGTTTCGTCAGGCGGACTTTACATTAGACGGGGTTGGTTAAATTACAGAAGCACTAATTAATCGTGAAATTTCCACGGGTCCCGCTAGTAATAACCCAACCGAATAAAAAGAAGGGACAATTCGGAAAATCAACACTGTAGGTAACACAGATTCGTTATTATATTCTACAACATTTTAAATACTAGTGGGCCCGTGCGCAAAAAAATTCACGCAACAATCTATAATACTAGTGGCCCGTGCCGTCATTATAAATGAGGGCAAAAAATGAACATTTCACCAAAACCCCCGCCGTCTTTTGGGCTTCCTCATTCTTCCCCTATCTAATACTGAAGAAAAAGATTCCAAGGTACCCAACTTTTTTTTCGCCTTTTGAAATCTGAATTTTCTCNNAAAACCCCCGCCGTCTTTTGGGCTTCCTCATTCTTCCCCTATCTAATACTGAAGAAAAAGATTCCAAGGTACCCAACTTTTTTTTCGCCTTTTGAAATCTGAATTTTCTCCTATCTTATTAGTTCTATTTTTTCCCCTATCTAAAACTGAAGAAAAAGATTGCAAGGTACCCAACTTTTTTTTTCGCCGAAGAAACAGATTGCAAGGTACCCAACTTTTTTTTTACATTTTGAAATCAGAATTTTCTCCTATCTTATTCCCATAGAGCGTGACAGGAAAGATATAAATAGATAAAAACGCGACGTGAATTATTATATAGTACTGATTAATAGCGTTGTTCCTTCGTTCCTTCCTTCGTGTGTTGCGCCTGAATTCAATGTTCAACGCGCATTTGTCCTTACATGCGAAATCCGGTATCTGTGCTACAGCTGACGCGAGAGGCAAATATATTGGCGATTTTTGTCGTTCATTGCCTCCGCCAAGGAGGTTATGTTTTCTTCGTGTTTTTCTGTCTGTCAGCAAGATAACTCAAAAAGTTCCGAACCAATTTGAATGAAATTTACAGGGATTGTTTGGTATGTTTGGAGGAACAGATAAGTAACTTTTGGTAAAGTGATGTCCATCCGTTTGTTTCCTTGTTTGTCTGCCTCATTTTTCTTAATGCCATAACTCAAAAAGTTATGGATGGATTTCTATGAAATTAACATGAGTTGTTGGGTATATAACAAAGAGTAAATGATCAAATTTTGGTAATGATGCGGTTGTTTGTTTGTTCGTTCGCTTGTCACTGTTTTTAATTTTATGCTTGCTAGCACAATAACTCCAAAAATAATGGATGGATTCCTATGAAATTATATGGGTTGTTAGTAATGTTAGAAGACATGTATGATTAAATTTTGGTGCAGATCGGTTTGTTCGTTTGTATGTTTGACTCATGTTTGTCATAATGTTTGTTAGCAGTTTAACTCAAACAGTTATGAGCGGATCTTCAAGAAAATTTCACAAGCTGTTATTACTATCAAAAGACACAAATGATTAGATTTTGGAGTCTATACAAAGAAAATTATGGTTTCAGAGCCAATTTGAATTTTTTGCTACCGTTGCCTTGCTTGGCGGAGGTATGCGCTCTCAGAATGCTCTAGTTCTTCATTGTTTTGCACTTTATTTAGTTCAGGAAGCTGGCGTATCTGTGATACGGCTGGTGACTAATCTCTCGGCCACAGGCCAGGGCTTTTCAATAGTTTATAAGCCCGAATTTTTTAAGAATAAATCTTGGGGAACCTGTATCGTGATTTGCTGCCAAAGGAATTCCACGGGTCCAGTTAAACAGAGTGACTTATAAATATAATCCACGGGTCCACTTAGACATGGGCAGCTTCAGTAATTATTATCAGCAAAAGGCTGGTCGTATAAGATATCATACACTGAATCTCGGTGTTGTTTGTGATGTGGACGGGGAATTGTCATGATACAATGCGAAGGTTTCGCTGATCTGTCTGAAGCGCCTTAAGCCAGACCGTGAACGTTTCACAGGTGCTGCTAGCTTATAGGCCAATAAGTAGTCCACAGGTCCAATGGTACGCGGAGGTCAGCAGTCCTACGCAGCTGGCAAGGTATTTCTAATACTTTTTATGCCCCTGGGCTCTTCTGAATGAACAGGTTGGGACTTGGAAAATTTTCATGTGGAGGTGGGCACTAAGAGTGATAACAAAATGCAATGGGGGGACGGGGAGGGGCAGCGAGACACATAAGCTAGGCCCTAAGCAGTACATTTTTTTTTTTAAGGCCTCATTTCCAGTGAAGGGTGCGTGTAACATTTTGGGGAGGGAGTGTGTCCCCACGATCCTTCCCTGGCTACTCTAGTGCAGGGAATTATGGATATTATTATCAACCAAGAGAATGGACATAATATATCACACATCATGTCCCAGGGTTGAAAAAACAAGTGTGGTGTTACCTTGCTAAAATATGAAAGTTTCACGGGTCTATCTGAAAGGCCTTGCAAAGCCGTGAAAGCTTCACGGGTCCAGCTAGTAGATATATAAATTTGCTTAACATAGGCCGGTGCGGAATCTTCTCGTCTTTTACTTTCTTCTTTTTCAAAATAAAAGAAAACTTTATTAGTATGCGCTGAAACATCACTGAATTTCATTTCCGCTGCGTATCCAGCATACACACTGAGATAGCTTCAGCTTAACATAATTTTCGCGTCCAAGAAGTTGAAATAAATAATCACTACGTCTACTGTACCGGATAAAATATATTTCTCTGCGCTTCGCTGATTTGCAACAAAATGTGTACATCGTAAACCAAAAGAAAATATAATTTCGATGTAGAGTAAAGTAATGAATATCAGGCTCCACGGGAACGGCAAGAGAAGCTGGAAGAACAAGAACTGCATTCATTGTTACTATAACGATTGATTAGCAATATACTTTACCCACAGTCGATATTGCTTCTAATGAATATCGAGGTCTGTATCCAAGATACTCGAGGGTGGCATATAACTCAGACTCGGAGAAAACTTTTTCTGTTGAAAGAAGAACACAAAATGGAGAAAACCATTTGCTGCCAAGAAATCATCGTGGTATTTACGCTCGTGCTCACAGCTGAAGAATATCTTACTATTTGCCTCGATAATTGCGCAGTCAAAATAAGGCGATCAGTGTAAGCTAAAGACTGCTGAAGTTTTGATGGAGAAGACCTCAGAAGAGAGTACCCATCACGATGGACGAAATTGTTTAGAGAAGCTGTATGCATCTGTATCGAGTGGACTTCAAATCTGTCAAAGAAAGACCGGAATCAGATATCCTGTTCGAGTGCCATCATCAGCAACCTGGAATATTTTCTACCTATCAGTTTCCAATGAAGCTTGGCAGGATCAGCACAGTCTTTTAGCCGATGATTAAACTGACGAAGCCAGGAAGGCGAAAGCTAATTTTTGCCTTTCAATTTCGTTAAGAGCGTGGCACGAAACCAATAAATAAATAAATTAATGTATATATAAACACACGACGGTCGTTCTTAGTATTAGATTAGATGATTTGCCGTTTTGAGTTAAGATCTAGCAGTACGGTGTTCAAACAATACCCTAGACGGTGTAGCATTAGAAATTCTTCTTGCGTACGAACCTGTAGTGTTAACAGTACTATGGATTATGGCACTATGGAAGTAGTGTGCCGGTGGGTACTTCCTTCAAAGAGTTTGCGTTGCACTATGGCCTGAAATGCAAAGTAGTAGCGTTGCACTATGGTGTCAAGTGCGAAGTGCTCGAAGTGCCTATCTAACATACCTGCGCGGATACTTCGGACGAGGTTCAGGCGACGTTACACACACGGCCCATCTTGTGCACAGGCGATGCTGCAGTCCGTGACCAGCGGGGTGGCTAACAGCGAGTTAGCCCCACAGTTCACGTAGCCGCTTACAGCAGGTTTATCTGACACTTTCAGATAAGCATGCGTCCAGTAAGTGTTTAAATTTCGCAGTCTCTGTACCGGTAACATTTCGAATGTGACAAGGCATTTTGTTGAATTATCTCGCCCCTCGGACCACGAAACTATTAGAATACTTTGTGGCTATCGCATCACCACCAGTTTTGATCGGAATGCGCAACTCACAAGTGCGACCAATATGGTTTGAGTGTCTGGCCTGAATTCGCCCATTCACATTGACAGTAATTCCTTCTAGAAATTTCCAAATATATATAATCGTAAAGCGCTCGAATCTCCTTTGAATTGAGTACATTTGAAGCTGAGCCAGTCTTTCGTGATAGTTTAAATCTTTCATTCCTCGGATTTTGGCAGTGAACGATCTCTTGATAGCCTCGAGGCGCTCTAATTCTTTCCGTTTGCTTGGCATCCAAAGAGGTGAACAGTATACAATCCTTGGCAGTATCAGTTGTTTCCATAAGGTGAGCATTGTGTCTGCCTCTCGTAAAGAGAAAGTTCGAAGCACCCATCCGCTCCACTTCTTGCCTAGTTTAACAACTCGAGCCACATGATCTTCAAAAGTGGCATTATCTTGTATTCTCACCCCAAGATCCCTTGAAATTTGCTTTCTCTCAATTTCGCTCCCATCTCTCGTCGTGTAGAACGTGGATTCAGTAAGGGAGAAGTTTTTTCCGTATCGTAAAAGTTCAAATTTTGATTTGTTGTAGGTCATGTTGTTAACTGATGTCCAGTGAAAGATGTTGGTTAAATCTTGTTGCACATTCCGTACTTCCGCCGTTGATTGTACCGCTGCTAATATCCGTGTGTCATCAGCGAACGATGAGGGAACGGCAAACTTGCATTGGTGCCCCATATCATTTATCATGATAAGAAAGAGTATTGGACCAAGCACGGTACCTTGTGGGACTCCACTGAGTACCGGCTGTCGTTTAGACACTTTATTATTTATAATTACACTTTGGGTTCGGTTTGTCAGAAAAGCTTCGATCCATCTAAGACATTTGATACTGATGCCCATGTTGAAGAGTTTGAGTAGCAGTATTCCATGGTCTACTTTATCGAATGCTTTGGCAAAAATCTAAATATGTTACGTCCACACATTTTTTTTTGCCTTGGCATAGTAGGTCGAGAATAGAGTCATAATGCTCAAGCAGCTGCGAAGTGGTTGAACGTTTATGGCGAAAGTCATGTTGATTTGATGTCAGCAGCTTATTGCTTTCTAAATGATGTACAAGGTGTTTCCTAAAGACCCTTTCAAACGTCTTCACTATGTCGGCTACTTAGGGAGACAGGTCTATAGTTGGCTGGATCCATGCTATTTCCAGCTTTAGGAATAGGTGAAATAATCGCGTGCTTGTAGGTGCGTGGAATTTCTCCATCATTCATTGATTTCCGCCACATAATGTATAGGGGGTAAGAGATGCTTAGCTTGCACATCTTAAGGATTTTTGCAGGCACATCATCTGGTCCCGCTGCACTGTTGCCGAAGTTCGTCAATGGCTGGTTCAATGCTTAGTTTTGTGAACTCAAAGTTCGTTAGGTAGTTTGTAGTTACATCAATTCTTGGGATTTCAGGATTTTGAACTTTGTCGCTAAAGACTTTTTGATATTGACGGCTTAGTATTTCGCTCATTTCCTGGTCATCCTCAACAATGGATCCTGTATCATTCATCAGCGGCCCGATTTATTATTTTATCGAGGAATGGTGCGATGCATAGGCAAAAAATATTTGCTATTGCTTTTAATTTTTTCGATGGCTTTTTTTTTCTTTTTCTTGTTTTTCTTCGTCGTGTGATCTTGCAAGCTGACTTTCTATCTCATCTAGCTTCCTTTTGCACTCGCGTTTGCGTTGTAGTAATTTCATCGATTGCTGGCATTTGATAAGTTTTGCTCGTTTCTTAAGTAGTCTTTTACGGAATTTGTGGTGTCGACTTTTATGAAATGTTCATTTTACCGGGCTAAGGTACTTCATGCACTTTTCTAACATACGAGCCATTATCTTTTATATCCCCCATACAGCTCCCACTGGCAGTAGAGGGCTGCAAACTAATTCAGGCGAGGATCCAAGTACCTCAGCACCGCTGTACAACAGGAGAAGTCTCAAAGAGCTGGACTATTTTTTTGTGTATTTTTTCTCAGCTCATGTTAAAACTTTGTCCTTTTTAGTTTAGTTCATGATAAAGTCAGTAACAGCATTAAGAATGATTACAAATTAAGAATACTAGGCATAATTCGAAGCTAATGAGTTATTTTTCACTTTGTGTAATCAACCTTAATTGAGAAATAATTTTTTTATTTCAAAAACGGGTGAAATTCTCCAGGCAGTATGGTTAATTTTACTCAAAATGGACGATGAGGTTCTAGGGATATATACAAAAATGGGAACTGGAACATTTTTGTCGAAGAAAAAGTTTTTATTTTTGATTTTGAATATAATGTGCGAGTTTCATTCCAAACAGACAAAATTGCATAACTTCATATTTATGTGTGATGTCACATATACAAATAATATGTGTATAATGTTTTAGATATTCATAATATCCGATTGTTTGATTATGGAAGCACCTTATTTGATAATCAGAGACATTTTCAGCATGATAGGACCACTGGCGTAGCGAANGGGGGGGGGGGGGGGGGGGGGGGGGGGCAAGGGGGGACAGCTGTCCCCGGACGCAGCATCTGGGGCGCCAAACTGATGCCGGAAAATTATATGATTATAACCACAAAACAAGTGCCTCGGTGGCAGGAAAGTTCGGTAAAATACTTTTGATTTGGAAAAAGGCCAAACGGCACCTTATTTTTTCTATCATAGGACAAATGTAAACGACAGATACATGTCAAGACTTTTTTGTTTTTCGCTTCTCCTGTAAAATTTCATTTTGTTTGCACTCAACTACGAAAGGTCTCTACAGTTTTGTGTTAGAATAAAAGCACAGACAGTTTTGGACTCGTCAAACCATTCCCCAGAAAAACTAAGGTTTCATGTTTTCTATTTTTGCCTCATTTTCTTTCAATATAGCAATATACAGCACAAACCTACATATTTTGAAAATAATTTTAGTCGCTGGTAAAAGTGCAGATTGAAATCAAACGAGCCAGAAAATAGAAAATCTAAAACCTTAGTCTTGTTTGGAATAGTTTGACAATTTCAAAATTGTCTTTTTTTTATTTTAGCATAAAAATTGAAGAAAAATTTGGAAGCTGAGTTAACAATAAGAAAATGCAAGTTTACCCTAAAATTCGATGATAAAATGGAAACGAAAAAGAAAACGGGAATACTTCCAGGAACGAAAACTTTTTATTTTACATACTGGTTGCAAATTTCATTGCAATCGGTTTGTAAATAAAAAGTATCAAAAAAGGGAACAGCCCTCCCTTAAGCGACGCTAATTTACTAGCAACTATGTTGAGAATGGGTAAGTTTACGAGCTCACTTGTTTCTATGCGGCGCATCACCAACCAGGGTATTAGCACCCCGTTTTTACAAGCTAAAAGTCAACTCGCCAGCGAGTAGCGAGGAATAGTTGAACACGTCCGAGTTTACTCGCAGCTTTTTTACAAGCTGCTAGTTCGCTAGCCAACATGATGACACGGGGCGAGTTTACTAGAAGCTTGTAAACTTGCCAGCTTGTAGCATGTAAACAAGTCTCGTGTAATTGACCCTTGAGGACACTCTGCTCTGATTTCCACTTCTTATTTTTATTACTTCCGCGACCCATGTCAAATTAATTGATAAGCACTTCGGAGCTCGCGGTGTCTTCGTTGGATTTTATTGTGGATTATCCACAAAGCACTGGCACTCGATTGTTTTATGCCCTATGACTCTATGGTCTTGATAGTTTATGACGCTTGTACAAAGCACCGTAGCTACACAACCTCACTTCAGTCGTAGGTAGACACACTGTCCTACTTTCAAGAGGAGTCTTAGTTTCAAAATGACAACTTCTAAATCATTTTCATTTCCCCTACATTCGTATATTTTTCTTTTTGCTAACTCCGTAAGGTATTGTCAAGTTGCATAATCAAATAAATTTCATTACACCTCTTTGCCGGCCCTCAACAGCATCAACTATTGCTACAGTCCTATGTTTATGAATTTCCTCAGTTTCGGTTGTGTGTGTCCCTTTCATGAGTTTTCTTCGTTTTATTGACGTAGAGAAAGGGTCAATTATTTTTCAGACAGCGTCTCTTGTTAATAGAATACCAACGCACTTATTAGATCCAATATCTAATAACGCCTTTATAAACGGTATAAAGATTCATGCAATTGTACTAGTATAATAATTACTTGTTACCCAGAAAGCTTCGCAACTTTTCTATGGGTTAAGCAGCTATATTACCATATGTGTATAGTACTCTGAAAGTCTTCAGTATTGTAGTGTATATACAGTGCGTTACCTTTGATTATGCAAATACAATTTTTTTGCTTATTTTTCAAGATAAGTGTCATACATTTAAAATGTTAATAGTAAATTAGTGCACAGTTATGTTGTAACTATAAAAATATTTAGAGAAAAATAAAACGGAACCATTTCCCACGTTTTGGCAACATTTGCTCATCGCACGGGGTTCTGCTGTTACCCCAGATTATGCAACATCACTCTGTAGTCAACATGGGCAAGAAAAGCGGTCTAACCGGAGAAGAAAAGATGAAAGTGATCTCGTTATTGGCTTCTGGTAAGACAACGCTCGAAGTTTCCAAGAAATTACAGCGTGATCAACACCGAACAATTAAGGCTTATGCAATTGAAGGTAAAGTCAACCGGAAAACTCCAGAGAGAGCCTCTACGAGGAAAATGACTGCTCGGGATATGCAACATTTGAAGGTTTCTATGGCTAGAAAACAACTTTCTACAAGTAAGAGGATATTTGAAGACACTGGAGCCCCAATACTAAGCAGAAAGACAAGATGTGAGGTTCTGCAGAAGCTAGGGAAAGTAGAAAAGGCAATAAAACGACTACTTCTAACAAAACCTCATAAAGAAAGTAGGGTCAAATTGGCCGAAGAAAACATGAAAACTGATTTCTCCAATGTCATATTTACTGACGAATGCAGAGCAACTCTTGATGGTCCAGATGGATGGGCGTCTGGATGGGTCCTCCATGACCGACCTCAACAGACACGG
>LQNS02278165.1:21184151-21196382 GCA_001587735.2 Parhyale hawaiensis
AGCACCAGGTTAGCAGGTTATTTTGCTATCTAATATGGTGAATGGGAAAGAAAAAGTCGTCTGCTATGAAAGCTCGCATTGTTAGCAAGCCTGGAACTGAAATAAGCAACAAACAAATACCAGATCAATTTAACGTCAATGAAATAGACGACTCGGTCGGTAGTAAGGAAGTAGAACGAATTTGGCTCGGCTGCAAATCTCTCATGATGAGGTGACCCGCGAAAAATTATTCCCGAATGGCCCAGAAAAACACCATTGGAGTGACGAAAGATAAACCTCGAGTGACGAGGAGAGATTTGAAACGTTTTCGAGAGAAGACGTTTACGTTAGTTTGAGTGCAGGGTCCAATATTCTGCCCTTAGCACAGTTTCATACACGACGCCTTGAGAAGACATCACTTCCGAAGAAAGTCCATTGAAAAGCTAAACCATTTTGCCAAGGAACATGCGAATAAAAAAAGAATTTTTAAGCCAGAATGTCAACGACTCAAAGAACAAGGTCTTGTTCAAATTATCTATTGCACTAACCAAACTTATACTTTAGTTCACTCAAAAATATTCGCACATCGTTCTGTTCACAACCACTCATCTGCAATAAATTACATAGGTATGGTGTACATAAATATACATCAGAAAGTAAACACAACTTGGCAAAATTCTGAGACTGTCCATTGAAAAAATCGGTAAATTTTAAGGGATAAGAAAGGTTCAACCACAATTTGTGTTGTTGTGTTGGATTCTTTCCAAGTGCAAAATTACTAATATTGCGATCTAATTGCAATACTGAATGTTATTACCCCTCATATTGAAAGTCACTCATGCAGGAGGCCCAAATTAAACGTTGGTTTCTCGTAGAAACAGTGTTGTTAAAAACGTTTATTAAATCCTCTTAAGAGGCATACATAGGAAGAGCCATGAGCCATAGTGTCGGTTAGTTAGGTCCAATCATCCTGCGTAATGAGGAGTTCGAACCCATAGGTTATCTTAACCTTCACTACATCTTTCCTTCATGCCCACTCTCACTTCTCGCCATATTCGTACGCCTACTCCTCGAGATGATTTCCTTCTTTCTCTTCTTTTCAGACTTGCTGTTCCCATTCGCATTGATCCTGTGTAGGAATATCTTCGTACTTTTGTTCCACGCTTCTATTGACGTATATACTCTATGTCCTTGTTCCTCTCTATGGATTGCAGTGTACGTCGTGTTTGGGGGAGGTTTAAACAATGAGTATTATAATAATCACTCAGCACTATAGCTCCGTGTCCGACTTATGCCTCCGACTTGTTTTTCTTTGCTCCACGCTTGCTCAGCTTCCTCAGCATAGCAACGACGAGGAAGACTTCGAAAATGTACGCAACCGTTACAGCAGCGGCTGATGACAGGCTCTGCAGACAGCAAGTCGGATCATTGCGAGGCAGGCGCGCTTCCAAAGATCCAAAGAAAAATTCCGGCCTATTTGGTGGTCCCCGGCAACTGCATGGAATCTTCTTCTTGCTGCATAGTTTCAGTGTTATTTCGTTGCTCCTTTTTAGAAGCGAGTGATTCGGGGCTATTTTTATTTAATGTTGAAAAGAAACCTTAGCAATCGAAGCTTTATTGCGAACTCAGTTACCAACACATTGATAGGTTTACATTTAAGTGTATGTAGGTGATATGGAGACAAGGCGACACTGGGCCTTTTGCGTCTACTCTGAAAAACTTTTTATCTTATTGAAAATGGTGGAAAAATTTCCAGAGAATGAAAGAAAAATACTGCTACCATCTACAGCAGTCCTTCCCAAAGTAAGAGGTTCTCCTCCCCCTCTCCTAGAAGAGTTAGTAAGATTTGAAGGGGTAATAAGATTAAAGGTGGCTCTGTAGTAGGCGAAGAGGTGCCATTAAGAGCAGTTAATATACATATATATTTCTTTTAATGAGCGTAGTTTGCACTTAATACTGAAGCGATGGAATGCGTACGTTGCCTGTAAACAGTGAATTTTGCATAATCAAAGTAAACGACCGCATAGCTTTGTTGTAGTCGAAAGTCTGATCTCAGTACCTGATACAGACGCTTGCAGGACACCTGTGCTAACACAGCACATACTGTGCCGTCAGTTTCCCGGAGCTGCTCAGCCGATCCATAGGGGCCGAAGCCAAGCTTGGATATACAGCATGGTCGCTTGGGTGCCGAAATTACACTTAGAACAAAAATAATAACTTTATTGCAAAACTGACCGCATCTCGACTATTTGGCTATAAATTTCGGTGAAATTTCACAGAAAGTTAAACTTATGATGTTTATAGTGTCTCTTAATTTTCAAACGACTAATCATGCTGGTTCTAGAATTTTTTTTTTTTTTTTCAATTTTGCCAATATCACTGGGTGGTGGTAATAGCTGTTTGACTAAAAAATATATACATATATTCACAGTTTGATGCCACCAAAGAAACAAAAATGAACAATACAAAAGAGAAAAACATATATTGAACAAGAAATCATTTTTCAAAAGCTTACAACGACTAAAAGAAGCTATTTTACCAACATGACCTCCATGGCGTTTAATAACTTCAATAATCCTTGAATCCATGCAGCCAACTGGTGTTTTTTTTTTTATCGCCGAAGGTGGAACTGCCCTTGTTGCTGCAGCAACAGCATCCCACAAGACAGATTTTGAGTTTTACTGCCTTCCATCTGCGTAAATTTCCCTTTTCAGAATGTCCCAGAAGTTTTCAATTGGGCTTAGATCAGGTGAGCACGGTGGCCAAACCATTAGTTTCTCTCCATGGAACCTCCAAAGAGTCCAGAAATGCTGTCGTAGTGCGGGCAGAGCGAGAAGACGCATTATCATCCATGAAAATGAAATAAAGTTTCTAAGCAACGAAAGGGTTATGTTTTCCAGCCATGGGACCAAGGCGTCCTTTAACATGTCACAATATGGTGCAGATGTAATTTTCACGCCATCAGGTATTCTAACCGGACCTACAAATGGATCCCCTATGATACCAGCTCATATCATAACACCACCTTCCTGTTTTTTGACGTTTTACGTGTTGATGACATTCACCTCCAGATAGTACTAAATTAACCTTTACTCCACCCATCAGGTCCAACAAGGGTTACCCGGCTTTCGTCGCTGAAAAGAGCATGATTCATGTTGTGATCTTCATGTATTTCTCTGCCCATTCCATCCTCAAAATTTTGTGTCTTGGGGTCAGAAGATGTAATTTCAGAGACGATTTGACAGAAGCAAGGGAGCAAAAGATGTCATTTCTTGATATTTTAGGCACTTCAGAAAGCCCAGCAGCTGTAAAAAATTGATTTACTTGTTTGCTCGAGTCTTTTACGTAGCTGATGAACCACATTTCTCATGTCTCTATCAGTAACAGTACTTGAAGGCCCAGCATCTGATCGTTTTTTTTTTTTATGGTGAAGGTTCCTTCAAAAATCTTATCACTGTGTCAATATGGTGTCCCATTTTTCGGGCAATAACATCAGGAGAGGTGCCTCTACCAGTTTCTTTGGTGATAATTTCTTTCTCCTCGTTAGTTAGAGCTTTTCCACGTCCCATTTTAGCAGAATATACAAGAAACTATTATTATCGTTCACCTCAAAAAGAAAAAAAGCATAAAGAGTTTTCAATCAGGAGGCACAGCAAAATGAAAACAAACTCAACAATGTTGCCATAAGATGTCACGATTCCCTGCAAGTTTCATGAAAACTTGATCTCACAAAAATGAGATATGGTCAATTTTGTGCTAAAGCTATTTCTAGTCTAAGTGTAAGCCTTCTTTGTTTGATTTGTCTGAAACTTCAGGCAGGGGCACTGGCTTTGACTCAAATTGAATTTCAGGCAACGAGCCTTCATCGGTTGCTCTCGACTCTAATTGAATTTCAGGCATTGGCCCTTCGTCGGATGCTTTCGAGGCTATCAGAAACTCGGCTCATTCTTAGCACTTGCAACACGATTCACAGAAGCAAAGCCACAGCTCCCGTCTTATATTGCCAAGAAGTCAAGCCTAAAAGACTTAATTTCGGTGCCCAAACAAACGTGCCCAAAAATTTTAGTTTTGTCATTCCTTCATTGCATGACATTTTATACATGGGACGTTAACATTTTATACCTCATATGTAACTTACGGGCGCATTTACAAAGTATTATGGACGTGGTGTAGCACTGGCAATACGATATGTGTATTTAAAATATGTTGGCATGACGTCACTAATTTATATTAAAAATATACACTAGCAATTATTTAAACTTGACGATGAAATTGTTAAGGATCCTCAACTAAGAAACTTACATGCACTGGTTTGTGCTGCAGGCAAGTGCCCACTGGGGTTCAAAAGAGTGTCAGGCTGTAAACTATTACAGACTGTCCGCGCTATGGTATCGTATTGATGGATTACTCTTTAGACAACCGCGCCCCCCACCCTGAGGCCAGTGCCCCCCAGTGACAGTGAGTGTAAGTATTGCTAGTGCTATGCATTCATAAACAGCGTTGCCAAATGGTGCTCTTCTAATGTTACCAGATGAGCTCCAAAATACCTCTTAAAATCGATAAATGCCATCACAACGTTACATTTCTGATGGCAGAATATGCTTCTCAGCCACATGACTAAAATTATTTTACTGCCCTAAATTAGCTTTTTAAAGCATTTCAGCTCTGATTCTCTGTTAATTTACACTTGGAAAGTTACATTACACAATGTCTCCAGAGAGTACAGGTTGCCGCTAGATGTAAAATTTCATCGCGAACAGTGCTACCAAATCCCTTGATCTAGAGATTTTATCGCTAAATGGGCAACTATGTTCACGAGCGCCAACCAAGACTTCCTTTACTGGTGTGGGCTCCAGCCTCCGCTGTCTCTATCTTGATCAAGCCGCTAATTAAGCTGCTGGAGGTGTCGCATTTATGTTAGTGAAATTTGTAATTTTCAAATTCCAATGATTTCATATCCTGATATTTCTAACACTTACATGACTCATTTACTTGGTACACAGGGCTGTTGCTCTGAATTTTAACTTTCTAGTACGTACAGTACACGCACGTTGACATTACATGTAGTGTTCCTTCTACGAAAAGTGAGGCACTAGCGTGTTAAAGCTCCCAGTCATTTCACTACTAATCAGAAAATTGAAATTTGTTATTTTTCACGTAAAGGATATAATTATGACATAGCTACGTAGAGATAGCCCTATTGTTTGACCCGTTAGCGACTCTTGTGGGCATCTTGCCTAAAATGTCACCTGGAGACCTCAAGCGCGGCTACTGTCGTACTTTTGAGAGTTTATGAAAGTACTGTGAGAAAAAATACAGTTATTGCGAAAAAGATAATGAAGAAACGACAATGGATTCTCTTTCAATATCTTGAAGATAGAAATCTAAGGGCAAACATAATAAATCGGCAAGTACATTGGCTGCTTTTGTTCTGTTTCGTGTAAAGTTTGGGTAAGGAGTGACCTCGTCTACAGCTAGTTGGGAAAAACGCAGCAAAACAATAAAACTTTACCCTTTATAGCTATATCGTAGTACAATGGTTCTTAACCTTGGAGTGCGCCACCCTGGGGGGGGGGGGTTAGCGGATGCCAGAGGGGGAAGCCTCCGCAGTAAAGCCTGTTATTTCCCATAATTTTTTTTTTCCATAACCTACAGTCCTGAGCATATGTATTGGCACGATGTAATAAAACACACATATTGTTCTTAAAATCATATGTAAGAGGTTAAAATGAAAGTCAATTAAACCTTTATTGTTCTCAAGAAATACAATTGTAACTTAAAACTTAAACGTATCTACCACTAAAACTGAGAACGTATCCTACTAAAAGCGTATCTATCGCTTATGGGATATATTGTACATGAGGTCTATTATCAGTACATGCTAAATTACCCTGAGAATACACTAGCATAATTCAGTTTGTAATTTTCGTTAAAATCTGAACAATGACATATTAGGCACAGAAGACTATTTCTTTGTCACACGAAAAACTGCAATGCTATTCCAACTCATGCTATTTTTATTTCAGAATTAGTGAAACAATTTGTGACATATAATTAGCTATAGTTTATCTATGTAGCGTAAACAACAAACATGTTACCCTAGCAATTACAACTGACAGTTTGCTAATGCGCTAAAAGTTCAACTAATACTAAAGAGCTATCCTATGGAGTTTCCACAAGTAAATCACGCAGTAATATTGCACAAGATTAATGACCATACTCTGAAATGCTCGTCAATTGCACTCATGTTAGATGAACCATAGCATCTGAGCAATAACAAAGAACGGTCACAATATAACTGCAAAAAAAAAAAAACATTCAATAAAACCAATTATTCATTGTAACGACTTAAGATATAATATTTGTACTTTGATTTGAACTCCGCGTTACTCATGGGTTGTATAGTATTATCTGGCAAAGAGTTATAAGTTGCATCACTCTGAAAAACAACCATTCTTCTTTGCAGCTCCAGTCTGACAGGTGGGAGATTTGAACCGTTGGTTACGAGTGTGATGGGAATAAGATGGCACAAGATGACTGTAATACTTAACAAAAAGGTCTGGATCAAAAAACAACGCATATCGGATAAACTTAACCAGAAAGTACTCATAAACATCGTCATATTTCAGTAAGGACAGTTTTTTAAACATTTTGTTCACAGACATTAGAGGTATGTTGTCTTCGTCTCTCTTGACATGCAAAATAACCCTGAGAACATTATTGATGGCAATTTTAATACGACGCAAAGAATTTTCAGAAGCATTACCCCATACAATTATGTTTTGAGTCAAAAGTGAGTAAACTATTGCATAATATAATATTAACGACTTTCTGGATATGTACCTTGAGACTGCATAAAATGCCCCTCTTGCTTTATTGATATTGCCACAGAGCTGTTTAATATGGTTAGAAAAGGTTAATTTGTTGTCGATAGTTAAGCCTAAATATTTAAATGATGTTACCCATTCCAAGAGACAGCCATTCAGGTGAATTTCGGGCAGAGGTTGCGTCGGTCGTAACGTAAAAAGCATTAATTTCGTTTTCTCTGCATTAGGGGATAGACGATTGCGCTCAAGCCAATTTAATATATTCTCAATAAGTATATTAACTTTCTCTACTGCACTATCAAAATTTTCGTCATTGGTATAAAAAACTGCATCGTCAGCAAATAAGATGGTCTTAGTTTCGGGAAATTCGCATATATCATTAGTATAAATACCAAACAAGAGCGGTCCTAGTACTGAACCCTGAGTTACACCATGAGAAATTGATCGACTAATGGATTTTCTATCATTAACTTCTACATATTGCTTCCGATTGTGTAAATAACTTTTGATGAGGGATAAAGCGTTATTTTTGATGCCACAGTGATCTAATTTGTTGAACAAAATTCTCGAATTCACTTTGTCAAACGCCTTTTTTAAATCTAAGTACACACATAGTGTGAATGATTTTCTATCAAATGCAGGCAACATATCATGAACAAAATTAACAATTGCTAAGGTAGTATTCTTACCTTTTTCGGAACCCGTACTGCGACTGGGTCAAAACATTTTGCACGGAAATAAATTGTGAGAGTCTAGAATGAATGATTTTCTCTAATACTTTGTTAAGAATGAGAAGAGTTGATATCGGCCTATAATTATTTACATCTGTTAGATCACCTGATTTAAAAATTGGTATGACTCTACCAACTCTCAAAACATTGGGATAAACACCAAGGAAAATGCACCGGTTGAAAATTGCACATAGATAACTATTGATCTTTGGTAAAACTAAAAGCAAATGTCTGGGTTGTATCTCATCTTTATGACAGCGCTTGTTCTTCATAGACTCGAGAACACAAACAATCTCCTCCGGAATTACCTGCTCTAGCACAAGAGCCTCCTCAACCCGTGGCCTTGATATATCATACGGCCTTATCAGATTTTCAGGCGGAAAGCTACTGGCCAAACGAGTGGCAACGCAGGTAAAATATCATTAAACACCCCCGCTACCTCACGCCCGGCCACGGACTCACCACTCACCGACACACTCCCCACACCAGAATCATTCCCATGATTTAGCAGCTCATTAATGGTTTTCCACGCTTTTCTTGGGTCATTAGAAGCATTACTGATTAAATTGTGATAGCATAGTTGCTTGCTTCTGCTTAAAACCGAGTGTAGAACATTTCTGTAGGTGTTATATGACTTTCTTGCTATTTGACCTTTCCCAAAAAGTTTAAAAAGACAGTTTTTTTTATCAACAGCCGTAATTCATTAGTCATCCATTTCATTCCACGCGATTTTGTGCTACCACTGTGTCTAATTGGGAAGGCATCATGAAACATGTCATAAAAATTTTTACAGATAGGTTAGTCATAGCTACACATGGATCGCCATTGCATGTGGTAGGAAAATTGAAAGCGGTAACACTGTTGACGAATTTTTCAACGTTGCTTCTACGCTGAAAATTACGTTAACTAACACCCTCAGATTGCTTATGTTCTCTAGCATGAAATATGGCAAAAGTGGGTAAATGGTCACTTAGGTTACTATCAATAACACCAGATTTACGAAGTCCGTTGAACATATTATTACTCCATATATGATCCATTAGAGAATGCTTCGTTATGGGATTATCAGGCGAATATCTTGTAGGTATATTCATCAGTGGAAAATATGCATGGGCACTCAATACATTTAAGAATTCCCGTTATTCCTCTTTCCTAACGGATTAAACAAATTGATATTGAAGTCCCCACACATAATTGATGGACTATTCCTAGGCAAAGACGGAAAAGAAGTAGAAGTAAGAAATTCATTGAAGCTTGAAATATTTGATCCAGAAGGCCTGTAGAAGCACGAGAGGATAAATTTAACCCTGTTATCAGATACAGATAAAGTCAAAAGTTCCACCATGTCTGAATTGAACGACAAATTCTGCAGCCGAGTAACTCTCCACTTTTTTAAGACGTAAACAGAGACGCCTCCTCCAAAGACGTTTCAACACATACTATGTTTAACGTAATCTACCATCTCAAAACCAAAATCAACTGAGCCATCCAATCATGTTTCAGTAAGAACAATGATATCAAATAGAAAATTTAAATTCGAAATAAGGTTTTTTAATACTACAAAATTTCTTCTAAGGCTTCTGATGTTAAGAGCAAGTAAAGAAAGAGAACCAGTCGGCAGTGACATTCTGGCAAAGGCATCAGGAGAGAGAGTTTGACATGAAATAAAGGGGATATCATTATCCTGAATATCAGCAAACTGAAATATAGGAGTATCTATGTCTGGGACAAACAAGTTAACTGCAGGTCATTCCCTTACGTTCGTTAATTTTTACGATATCCTGTGGTTGAAGACCGGAAAGGGACGATTGACATCGCCATTGAGCAGTTTAACTTATATAATGTCATTGAAAATGTACACGGATTTAACGACGTTGTTTGATTTTCGTTTCCTCCTCAATTCATGGAATAACTTTGATCTAAACCTTGTTAAGTATTCCGAGGCATAGATGCCTCATGGCTTTGACCGTTTGACAGCGCGAAGAACGGTATTTCTAGCTTCCTGGGTGCGAAAGGTAACTTTCAGGTAGGCAATATCTCTGCCAACTGTCGCTACACTTACTACATCGCCCCGTTCAATTAGATCAGGAACAGCTTTATTCAATACACCAGTAACCACGGCTACGGACCCAGCAGATTTTTTGCTGTTACTTTCTCTAAGTGAAGACACAATTTCATCAACTTTTCCACCTTGGAGCTTCAACACAGTCTTCAAAGCATCCTGTTCCAATTGATCTACACGAACGAGCATTTACATCGTCAGGAGTACGAGTCTCAGAAGCACCAACTACAGAAGATCCCGGTACTACAGGAGTGGTTTTAACAACATCAGCAAAAGTTTTCGTCTCTGCTGAAATCTCATCAAATTTCTTACAGAGGTCAAGATTATCACGCCCCAGGCCTTCCACACTAGTAATTAGGCTTAGATTCGTATCAAACACTTTTTGCAGACACTCGACAATCACAGAAGTAACATCAGACCGCGATAAGTCCAGCTCACCCGTGTCCAACGTCGACTACACAGTACCTCTTGTCTTTGGAGGTCCAAGGCTTCTTTTTCGCGGGCTTGTAGTTTTTTAGAAAGGTGATGAGCTGAGATACACTCTTCATCTGTTCTCGCAAAGAGTTACTGCCAGTAATATTCATCTCAGACTCCGTGTCAGACTCATCCGAAGTAACAACACAAGGAGCCTGAGGAACACACGTTTTTGGGGTTGATACCGAAGCCATGATCGGCTCAGCACAAGCACAATTCCACTTCTCTAAACTGCGTCTCTTCACGCGTACCGAGCAGTGATCACAATTCCCAGAACTCGAGCAGTTACTTTAAAAGACGCGCCAGACCAGCAAACAAAGCTATCGCCTGTGAGGTCTGAGTTTTTTATCCTGCAAGAGTCTACTGGCCGCGTCTCACGGCAGTAAACCACAAACAGTAAATTCTAGGTAACGGGAGTTTCTAAAATATAGTCATATGTATTTCCATCTCTTCTTTCCGATACATTAATCGGATTCCCAAAATTGGAAGTTATAAAGAAGTTATAAATTAAATTTCAAATTCACAGGTTCAAAGTTAGTGGCACCCTATTTCTAATGTTCGATTGTATGCCACTTAGCCACAAGAACTTACTGGAGTCATTTGTTATAAATTTCCATCAACTTTAAGCACTCTCTAGCAGAAATGTTAGTCCACTCTTCCACAGAAATTTCCTCCAATAGGGTGAAGTTCATTCGTTTTTAACAATCACTCTAAACTTCAATATTCTCGACAGATTCTAAATTTTATTTAGGTCTGGTCTCTGTGAAAGCCGCTCCAAAACATTAATGCCTTCGTTCTCCAGCCACTTGTTAGTCAAATTCGCCAAATGCTTCGCGTCGCTGTCCTTCACAAAGCACCAACGTCGACCGAGTGACAGTTCCTTCACTGATTCTTTCAAGTTATCAGTCAAAATTTCTCCATAATCGTCTTTTTTCATTATACCGTTGACCTTAACAAGGCGTCCTGGTACAGTAGCAGCAGGAGATTCCAAAGACATCAAACCTTCGCTATCGTGCTTCACTGTTAGTACTGTGTTCTTGGCAAAATAGGCTTCGTTAGATTTTCTGTAAACATGTGAATCACTATTATACCCAAAGAGCTCGATTTTAGTTTTACCTGGCCATAAAACTTGCTTCCAGAAGGCAATACCTTGTCAGTTTGACGTTATACAAACTTCATCCATGCTTCAAGCTGTACAGGCTTTAGTAATAGTCTTTCTCAGACGACAAGCTTTCAATCAAGCTCTCTTCAAAACTCTTCCAACTGTCTATGAGATACATCATGTCCAGGGTCATACTGGGCATCTGAAATCTCATTTGCAGTGGCACTTGGGTTTTGGTTCGAAACTTGGAATATCTAACAATCGTTCACTTTGCTCTCTCGTAGAAAACCCTTTTACTTCCATGTTGTATGTTGTTTTTGACACGTCCCTATTGGGGATGCTTCTTTATAATAGCTCGAACAGTTGACTTTGGAATGTTTAACCCTTTAGAAATCTTATCATAACCTTCCTCCTTAACACTTCAAGTTACAACACGTTTCCTGAGGTGTTCACTGGGTTTAACCTTCACCATCACAATAATCTCTTATTTATTTGAAAGTATATTGTACCAATTACCTGAAATAGAATAATAGCCTAATTAGGATGAAAACATCATTTGACCACAAAGTTCTAACAATTAACATATGTAGGAAGGCTTCAATGCAGAATTAAACAGTATACACACCTTGAAAAAACTAAAATAATAAACCGTGTCAATGATTGTAAACCTGCAATATTCACACTTCTGCTCACTACTCTGTTATTACAGGGATTTTCAAAATTCTGATTATTTCATTCGAAAGAACAGTTGGAAATACATATAATTTTTTGTAACTGACTCTCTTTCCAACCTCTTGCAAGTGACTTTAAGAACAATATGAGTGTTTCATTGCACCATATCAATAAATCAATAACTAGAGCACTCTGAGAGCGCATACCTCCGCCAAGTGAGCCAACGGTAGCAAAAATTCAAATTGGCTCTGAAACTATAATTTTCTCTGCATAAACTCCAAAATCTGATCATTTGTGCCTTTTTATATTAATAACAGCTTGTTCAATTTTTTTGAAGATCCGTTCATAACTTTTTGAGTTATACTGTTAACAAACGTTATGACA
>LQNS02278165.1:21230277-21242600 GCA_001587735.2 Parhyale hawaiensis
GTCCAGAAAATGAACAGTACTCTTCAATGGATTAAACACCCAGCAACTATGAGCTTATGAGCTGACTTAAAAAGAACTTATGGCAGCAGTATTATTATAATTATACAGTACATCGCTTTTATGAGCTGTACAGTATTTTTTTGAAATCTTGAAATAACCGTACAGGGGTGAAACTATAACTATAATAATAAAATAATCTAACTACTGTACTCACCTGTTCCGAACCCCGTTTGCTTTAATGCTGACCCTTAATTCTTTGTACCGCGAGTCTACAGTGCAGAAAGACGCTGCATGGGTTTCTAGTGAAACTCAGCATTTGCAAATTAACTGAAGACTTGTACTCCGCCCTCTCTTTTGTTTGCGCATTCTAAAATCTTTCGCTATAGAAACTCTGCTCCTGTTAGAGTTTCTTTTTATGTGCTCGAAGAATAGACAGCAAGCCCTTGACGAAGGGTCGGTTAGAGGCACAAACGCTTAAAAAGAAGGAACCTTGCGAAATGATGTTCAACTTGTTCTATTTGGTGTCTTTGCTTTGAATGTTTTTGAACTTATTTCTGAAGCAATATGTAGTCAAATATGTCAAACGAATGAGGCTAAATTCTTAGATTAAAAAAAAAAAATATTAACTGTAGCCGTTTCCTTAATATGTTCATGCCCCCAATTATACAGTTACGATCAACGTAACTTAACGACGGATCGTTGAATAATCCGCTCTAGAGGCTGGCAGCTGGTTTCCCGCTTTCCTCACAAACTACATGTTTCATCTCCATTGCATTGTGGAAATATTACCCTGTGGCCGTAAGAAGGTGCTATGAAAACAAATGTATGTATAATTATATATTAGAGTAGCAGCCTCTCGTTAATACATGCACTGTTAAAGATAATGCCATATTGTAAATTTATAATAGTTTCATTTATTCGCTCCAATTGTCGCAATTTCAAAACGTTTCCATTGCCAGTCAAGTAGAAAAGCTGTCCTGTGGTGAGGTCTTCATACTTCGGTTGTGCAGTGGTGCTATAGCCGTCATGCTGCTCAGTTCCGGTGTAGTACATTGAAATAATGCCACGCGTTACAAAGTCAAGAAAAACTAATATCATTGTGTTTTTAAGGATAAATGAGTGAGCAATCTTTCTTTCTCTATTAACCCTTTACCTAGCAAGTGACCGTATATGATCACTTTCATAAACGAAAGCGTTTCCCAGCCGCCCAGTAAAGGGATCATGCGCTAAAACATGTCAATTTGAATGAAAATTACTGAATTCTTTTTAATCAAATAAAGCATCATCAGACAAGCATTTATTGGGAATGCATTTTATTTTCATAACTCTTATGGGGAATATTTTGTTGTTGCAGGAGGGAAACCAAACCAAAACAATGACAACAACTATAATTCTGTGGAAAATCGCCTGAATTTGGATGAGCTTGGATCGAAGAATACGTTGTGAAACTTGCCTTGCAGACCCTAGAACTTCGTGCAAGGAGCTGAAGCTTCTTCACAGTGTATAAGAAACTTCCGTTGCCATAAACAGCTCCGTATCTGCAGTTTGTTCTCGACGCATATCATTTGAATAGAACTTTGATGTTGAATGTATAATCTATCTGTGTCTGTTAGGTGATAGCATTTCATGTACACGTATGACGTTGGGGTACCCCAGAGGCCGGATGAACGCGTTTCTTCTATACGTGCGTGATGAGACAAATTGGACGGATTTCAGAGAAATTGCGTAAATGTTGAATAGAACCCAGGGTGCCATGTTTACTTGATTCTTCGTTCTTTATGATAGTATGATTAGGTTGTTCTTTTCGAAAGTGTGCTAGAGTAAAATGTGTAGCATTTTAGGATGTATTGCTAGCCTTCTCGAGCAGAGTTACGGCGGAATTATTACATGGACAATTGGTGAGGACTGTTTTCATTGTGCATGCTAGTAACCATAAGCAGATGCACGTGGGCTAACAATTTGCTGTCCGATCCCGATACATTTATTTCTGGCCAAACGCTCCCGCTTTAGCGCTTATATTTCATTGATGTGTTAAATTGTTTGTCGTTTAATTTGTATTGTTCAGGCTACACATACAGTGACAGTGTAAATTTAGCCATCATCTAAACAAATTGTGCTTTGTTTTATGAAAGATTCGTGTCAAAAATAATATCAACACAAAGATATGTATATATTTGCTTATTTATGCGCTTATTTGTTTATACACATATATATAAAACCCGTTCATAAACAAAATAGCCATTAAGATATATGAATGCACACGGATATCGCAACAAAAGTTTGAACAGAGGTATTAACTTACACTCACTGGTTTACAATATATATATACTATATATCTGTTTATAACTTGTACCTTTTTTGATAGATATCGAGTTACTTCTGATCGATACTATCAAAATGAACCAGCCCAGACGTCAAGCACCGTTCTCATAACTTAACTTGTGCCTTGTAGCGCATTCGTTAAGTTTCACTCATCGCTGGAGGAGCCTTATAAAAATAAATAACATTACTAGTAACCACGAAGAACTGTTTATTTGCTCTGATAAGTGAAGCAATTAGTAAATGAGCACTGAACTGACCTAACGTGCTCTGCCATGCATCTCCTGCAAAAGTGAATATATTGTAATAATATTCTTTTAAGTGTACCTTAATGTATACTAATCTGTATGTAAGAACAGTTATTACATACACCTTAGTAAATACCCTGTATATAAGGTGCTCCGCCTTGCCGACACTGCGAGTTTGGAGAAGCTGTCGTAGTTGCCGTCAAAGATTGCGCCCGCATTTTGAAATTTAAAAGTTCGCTCTAGACTTTGGTCTCAGGAGGCATACGAGGGGCCAGCCCATCCTGTGGTACGGGGGGAAGCGTCCCTAAGCAAGTCCTCCTACAGTACAGGCCTGAGTCTCTACGCCACGAAGATGGTCCGATCTGTACAGTCTCTCGACAAACTGCTGGGCGCCAACTAATAATTTTGGCACATGTTCTGCATATTCCGCCCATATATGGATAGAAAACTCAACTATCGTGATTTTCTAACTTTAAGCATATTGAAGAAAAAAAATTATCCAGATATGTCCAAAATATGTAGAGAAGGCACCAATAACAGCAGGCAATCGGTCCGCAATCGGACCATTTTCGAGGGCCAGACCCAGGCCTGTACTGTAGGAGGCTTTGCCCTAAGGCGACCATGTGGGTTACCTTATTAGTGCCTAGGCCTTCGTGCCTACTTCACTTCCTTCCACCTTCATGCTCTTATAACGGTGATGATTTTTCTCTGTTCCTTCTCTTCTTTCCCGATTTGTTCCCAAGCGCGCTGACTCGTGAAAGATTCCACGTTTCTCTTGACATTCTTTATGTCCCTTCTTTCTTTTTCTCTTTGAATCACAGTGTACTCGAGATCTGTGGGGAAGTAGGCTTAAACTAGGAGAATGCTATACTACATACTCCCTCTCTTCCAAAACAGTTATTCCCAAATGTTATTCATGCTGTTCTGATATAATTGTTACATTGGTTAAAAAAAAAAAGAACAAACTGGAAACCTCCATAGGTACAAATATAGGGGATGAACTTGTTAAACCTTTCGGACAAGGTCTTCCCTGCATGCATCTTATTTGTTTAATGAATGTCGAATTCCTCTGCAAATAAACTTATTGGCTGTGGAACAATTTCAGCACATGTGGGAGTATTATATTAGATTCTGACAACAAATAATATAAAACTGTACCGCTATAAGGGAGAAGTAATACTAATATGAACTTCACAGGTTTCGTATACAGGTTGTGTGGACCCTGAAATGATTTAATTTCTACTGCCTGTATTTTGATGAACTGAGATGTATACGTACCACCGAAACTGTGTATTTTTCAGCCACGGTTCTAAACCAAATCACGGTAATGCAGTCATGTTCATCAAATAAGCTGCTGCTGCTGCTGCCTCTAGCGCAATAGCCAGTAAAGCGGCGAAGGCTGCAGCTGTTTCCTGCTTTCTTTGCCAAGCCTAAGATATCTTCTTAGGCTGGCAATAAGCCATGTCTTTTACAATAAAGATTGGAAGTCTACGAGCTTACCAATTCCCAAAAATCTTCTTAATATGACGATCAGCCCTGTCTTCTTGGATAAAAACGGCTAGTGTACGAGCTGACCAATTCTCAACTTCTTACCACAGCTGCAGATGCACAGTGTCTCCAAGAAATATAGAGATAAGAGCCGTCCGAGATTTAAGGAGAAACAAAACTCGATGTTACCATAGTAGTGTCATTAATTGTCCAAAATGCTGATAAATATGTGCCCATAGATGCCAACGCAAACCTTCCTATATGGACCGTTTCTAGGCTCGTGTGTACCTTAAAATAAGATGTACAGACTTTTTTGAGGTACTCGTAGCACGTGAAGTGTGTGCGGAAAGAAAGTACCAACAGCTATGCAGTAGACGTTCGTGTTGCTTTCTCTTAATACAGCCAGTCGGGTTCACCAAAAGTGATATTTGCTATACTTTTTAGCTGCGTCGTTATATGGAGGAAATAACTTATATTGGTGCTATATTTAGAGGCACATTTTACTCTACAATGAACACAAACAAGCGGCTTCTGTTGCAGGCAACATGCGTAAGCCTTTCTGTGATGTTTTTATTCAACACTTCACGCTCCACTGACGCTCTGGCATGCGTCTCAGGTCCCTCATTACTTGAGGGTAACGCGCGAGGGTAAGGCTGGTAACCACAAGGCGTGGTAACGTTACGTATGCTGTGGCATTTACACGCTTGGATTGCGGGGTAAACAGACCGTAGGACGCTCCTGCTCCCCATAAGAAAATGTTGATTGTGTTTTAAGTGGTCTCCAGTTGGCAGGAAAACCGATATTGCAGATATGATCTCTTTAATTGATGCAAGTAATGATGAGGAACAAATCCCTGATGATCCATTGAGGGGTCGAAAGCTTGAATATCTTTGCGTTCTATTGAAAATATTCTTAATCACCGGTCCTATATACCTTCCTCATGGCTAGAAAGTTCTACTTTCAAGAGGCGATTTCTAGATGTACTTGTTTTTTCTGAGGAGGGGGGGGGGAAATAGAAGCAATTCTACTGCTTCGTATCTTGGCTATGTCTGATGCTGTGATGGGTCTACATTGACCAGTGTTAATTGTTATCAGTAACCTGTGCCGTCATAAAATGACGGCAGAAAATAATTACTTCAAGATGGAAAAACCCATTTGTTGGCTCTGTTTCACAGTTCTGAGCAAAAAAAAAAAAAAATCTCTTCTCCTTTCTTGATTTGCTGTTCAATTTACACATCAAAAGCTCAAACGAAATTAAGTTTAGCTTTGCTGGAGGAAGGAACTGAAATTTATGCAGCGGCAAAGCAACGTCCCTTATTTTGCCGTTGCCCGAATGAAAATCTCCGCCGTGATACGTACAGGCGAAAAGAAACCAATCAAGCAGACAAGCAAGCATCACACAAACTAACTTCGTATGATCAGATAATGGAATTATCTTTGCGCAACTTTTGGCAGCCTGATCAGACTTCATTTTACTGATAATTCTTGCAGTCCAGGAAGGAAGATGCTGTCTAGCCTCGGTAAAATGGATCTTCTCCCATCTGGTATTTTAAATGAAAGATCAACCTACAGCATACAGATGTGCTTTGCGTCCTCCGTAATAGTTGAATTTTATTCATTTTCGTCCTCAAGAAAAAATGTCAGGTACTTCACTATTAATTCTTGCCATCATATTTGCCATCCATGAGCACTAGTGATTTTGTCGAGAAAAGACAACACTACTTTATACATGTGTATATTTCCTTTATCATTATTTGTTCTGGTCTGGCTCGCTACGTTCCGATGTAAAAACCTTAGGGCAGAGTTGATGGGTAAATAATAAGAACAACATTCTTTTTCTTCGCAATTTCAACGCCAAACTCTTCCCTTACCGTGACGCTAGCCAACGATACATGAACATAAAAACACCGATTCACTGCCTATGGAAAGCACATTCGATCGCAATTGTCAATGCAATATTATCGTCACATGCATAATACCTTAATTAATTTACTTGCCTACCCCCAGGCCGCCACGAAGGAAAAGAAAGGAACGTAACAGTCGTTACGGAAGTCAACTTAGCCCAAAAATGAATGAACAAATGAGCAAGGGAAGACCAACCGGGAATAATGATAGGTTTGATATGTTCATTACACACAGATATACATTACAATACTAAAGAGTTTCTGATTACAATACACTTACAGTAATATCTCTGCATAACCCATAGAAAAGTTGTGAAACTATTTGGGTAACAAGTAATAATTAAACTAATACAATTGCATGACAATCTTTAAATCGATTTTTAAATGCGTTATGACATTTAGGATCTAATAGGTGTGATGGAATTCTATTAGCAAGAGACGCTGTTTGAAAAATACTTGACCGTTTCTCTACATCAACACGCGCATTTGGAAGGTAGAGAACGGAGAGTCGCATCTCGTAGTTTTATTGGGTATATATGAGTGAGCTGTAATATTGTTGAAAGACAAGAGGACGATTATGTATGAGTGAACGCATAAATGCAAGCAGCGAATAGTATACACATCTTGAAATTGCAACGTTTGTAAATCGCTGTACATATCACAACGATTTATCAACGGTATATTATTTCTGTTTCTTTAACACGAAGTGTTCGCCTTAGTATATTATTTTGTACAACTTTTACTTTACGAATGTAACAATGAGGGGCTGCACCCCAGATCATAATGTTTTGAATTAACAAGGAATATGCTAATCAATGATAGACTTATTTCAACGAATCACGATTGATTGATTGATTAATTGGACACTGCATAGATTATACCATGAACTGTACTGAGCTTTCGGCCTAACTCTTCAATGTGGGTTTTGAAGGTCAGGAAGAAAGAGCATGGCAAAAACCACCAACAAGAGCAGAGAAAATTAGAAACAAATGAAAACTATGAGAAAACGTAGCGGTCTCGTAAACCTTAGTTCAACAATGTGGTGATGTTAAAGAAGTCGCTGAATGAGGCAACGCTCCACCTGTACACAGACAGCAAAACTCAAGATAGGCAGTATATTATAAACTTAATATTTCAGTGTGGGCTACAAAGAGTCGAGTGCTGGGTCTACGCTGAAAATACAGTACGGAATGAGATAAACCAAAGGATAACTAACGTCACGGTTTCACGGTAATTGTTCACATCAATACTTCAGTTCTTCATGCTCTTACAGGACTTCGTTACCAACTTAATAAATATAAAATTTAGATTTTACAAGCAATGAAAACCACAAACGGACCATCTGGAATGGAAAATGAGTCCAAAGAGCTTCAGTTAAAGTTTTAAAACAAGAAAGCTGTATTAACACTATGCGTCAGAATGCATTAATAGTTTCATTGTGGTCCAACGCAACAGTGTTGCAACTCTCAGCCCTCTACACTTGCAAAGAAACGTTGGCTACACTACAGTGTCGCCGTCTTCACAAGTCACAGGGCGAAATGGTACCAGACATCAATCCACCGGCAAGCTCCTGTTCAAGAAAATGGAGAAAAGCACAAAGTCACGCCACTGCAATCTATAAAAATAAGGCGCACTGGTTATTCTCGCACCGGTAACAAGAGCATGAGTTGAAATATTTCACCGTTACTATTGTTTGCCATTGCAACAGATTACAATGAAACACATGTGAAACTTTAAGGAACTACTTGATAATTTTCAACAACAATTTATACTTTTCCGGGTAGTGAAACTTCATGAGAGACTCATCATGACAGTTCTTAAGGATGAAAGAACCAAGATCAGCCTTCGCTCTTCAAAAAAAAATTAAGAACTGCTTGCCTGTAATCGCACTTCTGAGCTAAAATTTTGGACAAAGAATCGCCAAAAACTTGTGTAATGTTATGTGCCCTATTCATATCATTGTGAGTTACAGGGGTTCATTGTCCTGTTTTATTTCTAAGGGGAAAAAGCCCTTTTAGTGAGGTAGCCCAACCTACTGCTGACGGAGTTAAGGAAAACAAGATACGAATAGCTTCAGTTATTTAAGCTTGTGTAAGTTAAAATATCTCGCTCTCGGTTATGTTATTTTTAATTAGAATTATTAATTTATGATTGATTTGCTCTTTACCGTGTTGCGTTACTTTTGGTTACATACTCTTTGCTTAGGCAAACTAAAGTTTGCTTAGGCTATAGTATGCGTGATTATGATTATCTTTTTATTTTTATAGATATTGAATATGCGGAGCAGAACATAAGGATGCCAATAAGCTAACCACTGCGCTAGAAATCTTAACCCTTGATGCTGTGCAACGTTTCAGACGATTCATTCTTAAGAAAATTAAAATTTTGTTTTCGGCGTTTTAATGTCTGTGTATCACTCCACAAACTGTTGTCGATCATTAGCTATTAATCAGTGTGCAAGAAAGTTGTTTTCACAATGAGCTAGTTCTAAATACAGGGCAAACCTATAGAATAGTTAAATACAGATACTATTTTTTTGCTCGTACTGTTATCAAATGACGGGCATAATTTACTTCTATATAACCCAGTTTGCTGCGCAACTATTCGTGCTTCTGCTCTAAAGAATACCTTAATTTTTTCTCCCTCCTTGCTCTGATGTTTTATCTCGGAAATAGAGCCCGGATTTATTGCGCTTAAAATATTGCTGTTATTGCTCAAGAAATTGCTCTTAGTGTACCTAAAAATTACTCTGATTGCAGCTAAAATTTTATCTTATTGCAGCAAAAAATTGCTCCTACTGCACCTAAGCAATAGGGGTGGAAGAAAGAGGAAACAAGGGAAAGACAAATACAGCAAAGACTGAAGGGACTAAATAAGGTCGGATAGAAAACGAGAATAGCATGTCAGATTGTCAGTGGATCAAAGGACACTTATACTCGTACCAGTACATTGAGCTCATGCTAATTGACAATTCTTCCCAATTGCGAGAATGGTTTTACGTTTAAAGCTCTCATTGCAGTTATTGCACTTATAGCTTTTATTGCGCTAACGCCGTAAACTGCAATAAATCCGGGTTCTACTCATAAGCTTAGAGCAGAAAAAGCTTTGATGTGGTAGGACAGCTAAGTGCAGCATACATGCTTCAACAAGGAGTTACGTCATACTTCTTCAGTGTAAAGAACACAGATTAAATTAAGTGCCTGTAGACAGTATTCGTCACAGACAAAAGAACACAGAACGGCATTTCCACAGATGAAGGAAGACACAGACAAGTAGGTCTTCAGGATTTTTGCAAGAAAATTTAGCTTACTGAAGTCGCACGGCCGTTATTTTGTTGTCTTCAACATAAGTTCGTATATAGGATAAGAATTTAATCTACATTGCTCCAGCCTCTCCGAATTTGTTCAGTGCTTAATGGCTAGAAATAAATCCGAAACCTGAAGGCTTTTCAAAACAAAATCATGAGTCATTCTACTTTCTAAGATGTTGAGAATACCCTATGAGAAATTATCGTAGGAAACAGCTATAATTACGGTCGAGCTTGGTTGCAACTCATTCGTTATCACCGGTATGTATGGGGTGCTTTCCAACTTTTATGGTTGGGCTAGTTCCAAGGTTTCCCACCATAATTAAGTCTTTAATCAAGGATGTTTTTCAACCATGTTTCCATACTTACCCAACCTTCTGCCACCCGTATTCGCCAATAACATTTCCTCCCTGTTCATATATATCGCAACCTGTGAAATTTTTCCGATACAAAATCGCGTCAACACTGGATGGCTGCTTCGAGTTGCTGATGATTAATTGCCTATATAAACAAGTTTAATTCATACGTGCGTGTTCGGCCTGCAGCTCAGGAAGGTCAACAGCTTCAAGCATCAGAATAATGCTAGAGCAGAAGCTTGAACCAGTCTGCAGTTTACGCACGTTTATATACAACTTCTTCAACTCTAAGCCGGAGTAGATACATATACTACACAGCTTAGAGGAAGTTACCCATCTATAAACGGATTTAAGCCGTACCCGTTGTCAGGGTATGGAGGGCTTAATGTAACATAAAACTTGACATCACTTCACATAGGGCTAATGGGGATACTTTCTTGATGAAATTCTACAGACATTAACTTAATAAACACAAAAATAGATAGCAATATTTGATCAAATATTGCAATGCTGTTTGACGAGAGATACAACAAACAAATAATAATGTTGGGTAACTACTCTAAAATGGCGAAGCATTGATAGAAAATCGTGGAGCAATAGCTAAAAATAACGTCAAAGCTGTTAGCGTCCATACATACCTTGCATATTTTGCTATTCATTGACAGGAAATGAAAAAACTGAAAATGTACACAATTTTCGCACTATTATATGCATTTTTAGATGTTTCGCATTTAAACTTATCGTCACACAGCATTATTTTGGTCGATTATGTTGGGAATTCTAGCCATGTCATAATCCATGGCAATCCATACATATTCTTCGCCAAATGACGGGAGGAATTCCACTCATGTTCGTACGTACGGAAATCCATTGATAACCTACCAAAAGGTTATGGAAATAAATTCACCCTTAATCGTATATGAGGAATTCCACTTATAGTTTCCTTTGATTTGTGGCTGGAATTCCACAGAAAATCATTTTGTCCGGAAAAACACTTATATTTTGCTGCATTTCAACCTTTCCGCTCATAATGATCGGTATTTCCGCCTAAAATTTCTGATTGAATATGCAGTATATTTCCTCGATTAAATTTAAGGCTTGTTGGTTAATATTAGCTGGAACCTGTGCAAATTCTTCGGAACAAAAGCAATGTTCTTCAATGATATCTCAGACTCGTATCATGCTAATTTTCCGCTAGCTAATACTGAGGTAACCTGTGGAAGTGGAAAATGTACACAACGAAAGCAATATTCCTCAATTATGATGCCCTCGGACCCGTTCATGCATACGAAGGGTGGAAAATGTTTAAAGTCAGGCAGTGACTCTTCTACCTAAGACCTTCGAGCAGTAACAGCTTAAATTTGAACTTGACTTCTTCTCCTAGTGATGTTAGGTCGTATCAAGGATGCCTTTAAAATACTCTGATTTTCCCATATCTAATACTGATGAAAGCGTCACGGTCGTACTAAGTAACTAACGGATCGAGGGAAAAGCATATTTATACAATAGATTGTCTAGTTTTGCTCAGTGCAAAATATTATTCACGTTATATGAAATTGCTCGTGGCACAACGCTGATGGCTCACCCGCAGTAGCAGTAAACTAAAGCGTCTGACTTTGACGTTCAAGGCTACAGGCTCGAACCTCGCTCCCAGCTAGGCAAGTTCTTGACGGCGCTTGATGTTATCGGTCAGCATCCGGTCTGCGTACTGCTGTGGGTTTACTGACCTTTCCCAGCAATGGGGAGGGTTGGGGGGTCGCAGATTGTCGCATGGAGACTTCCGCTACTGGCACCATAGCTTTAGACAGTCTGTGGTTGACTGCAGCCGTATACTCCTCTGGGGCCTGTTGGCCTATATCTGCAGCACAAACCAGTGTTTCCCAGTTGGGGGTACGGTCAAGTTGACTTTACCTTTAACATGACGCTTAACGAAGACGTCATAGGGAGGTCTCGAGGAGAAGCTGCGCTGCGCTTAGAAGCTGTGCGTCTGTGTTTTCATTAGTCTATGGGCATTTTCTTCGGTACGTCTGCGACAAAATTAGCCACAACAATGACGCAACAACTGATAGCTTGCATTAAATCTTATGTTCACATCCCTGACAACAATGCGATTTAGAAATCTCCAGCCAATGACGACGTCACAACGGTCTCAATCCTTTGGTTTGGGGGGAGCGTAAAAGTTATTCATCTGTGTCTTCCTGTCTGTGGTATTCATACGCCGACGTTTACGCTAAATTTTTTACTATAGCTACCTTAAAACTAGTCCTACCAGAGTAATGATATATGCACATACTTTCAACAATATTAATGAGAAAATACGCAGATAACTTCAGATACGCATAGAAAATAGAAAAAGAACACACAGTTAGCCTTAGAAAACTATAGAATCAAAACGTTTCCATACTAATACATTTTCCATTATACATGCTACATAAGCAATATCAGTTCATCAATATGAGACGATATTAACTTTTAGAAATCTCTCAGATTGTTCTACAGTACTTTTCAACTCCAACATGTTTCAGAGTAGTCTGGGAATATTCTTTTCAAGTAATCCTAGGGAGAGCACCAGGTTAGCAGGTTATTTTGCTATCTAATATGGTGAATGGGAAAGAAAAAGTCGTCTGCTATGAAAGCTCGCATTGTTAGCAAGCCTGGAACTGAAATAAGCAACAAACAAATACCAGATCAATTTAACGTC
>LQNS02278165.1:21287809-21308427 GCA_001587735.2 Parhyale hawaiensis
AAGGTCAATAACAACATAGAAGTGTCTCGCTATACAGTTTCTCGTCGCCTCAATGCATGTGGGTTAAAGGCACGCAGTCCTGCCACTAAACCACTTATCAGTAAGAAGAATAAGAAAGCTGGACTTGAATATGTAGAAAGGCACATCGTTTGGAGAGATGAAGATTGGGAAAGAGTGCATTTCAGCGACGAAAGTAAATTTAATCTGGTTGGATCTGATGGCAGACGGTATGTTAGACGTGCAACAGGTGACAGGCTGAACCCAAAATGTGTCAACACATGTGTAAAGCATGGGGGAGGGGGCGTAATGGTGTGGGGCATGTTTTCATCTGAAGGAGCTGGACCGTTGGTGGCCATTAAAGAAACTGTCAATGCTAATGTGTATGTATCTCAATCTTGTACAGCAATATGTTATCCCATCTCTACGATCATCAGCAAACCAGCCAGCAATTTTTATGCAGGACAATGCCCCGTGCCATATTGCAAAGAAAGTGAAGGAATATTTTGCGGAAGAGAATATCGAAGTCATGAAGTGGTCTACCCAAAGCCCGGACCTTTATCCTATTGAAAATTTATGGAAAATTATAGGTGACAATGTAAGAGAACGACAACCATCAACAGTAAAGGATTTGTGGACTAAAATTGAAGAGGAATGGAAAAAAATAACTCCAGAGTTTTGAAAGAAACTTGTGATGTCGTGTAATCGTCGCTGTGCTGAAGTTATTGAAAATAAAGGTTTTAGTACTCCATACTAATTGCTCTAAACCTAAAATTAACCATTGTTCCATGTTATTTGTTTGTAAAAATTGTACTTAGAGACGATCGTTCTCTTATTTTGCTCTGTTCAATTTTTGTTATTGTTTGTTTGATTGCTCTAATGTATTAAATATAGTTATGTTTGTACTGATGTTTTGTAGAAATATGTTAAATACATTCCTTAGGGCCCCATCAAAAGATACATTAACCTACTCTACATAGTTAACTTTTATTTTAAAAAAATGAAACTCGTTCTCTTATTTTGCCCGCTAGTGTAAGTAGTTGACGCAGGTACACTCGTAATTTCAACCAAATTGCGTAGCGACTCTATGGTTTTTTGTTAATTTGTTGTGTGGAGAACGTTCTACGCAGTAGCAGCGCACCGTTCACACACCCAGCCAAATGTGAAGCCCCACGAGCCTGTCAGCAGCATTGTCATTGAACGACTGACAGACTCGAGGGAAGGGAAAGCTGCTAACGTGAACTCTGCCTAGACCTGCTATACAGCGACTCCTGACAGTCCTACTTCCTGGTTAGGTTTAGTCAGTGTTTTCGCATTAGAGTTTTACGTCAGAAACTCAATCCCCTGTCGAGGAAGGGAACCTAAGACCTCGAGTCAATAAGTGCAGTGCTTTAACAAGCATAGTCATGCATGGTGAAAATAATGCTACTTAAAAATCATATGTAAAGCAACGAAACACAGTTTTTTTCTTTAACTGATATTAACTTTTACCCATATCTTAAACCGATAGTTCGTAATATTTTATTCTACTGGGTCAGAAACTTATATCATCCGCCCCATGGCTCTGTAGTACGCAATACCGCTTGGCCATAGTCTCGGCGGCTCTCTGGAAATGAGCCTGCTGGTCCGTCTACTGCCAGCTATCTAATCTACCATTCAAATGATCATACGTCAGAATAGAGTGATGTGCACAAAGTCGTTAGTGCATTGTTCTACAATGACATAGATGTGCCAAACTAGCAGTGCGTCGTTAATAGAAATTTACAGGACATGCACCTTCAGAATCATGATTTATGTATTTTAGTGATTCAATTTGAACTTATTGCACCAATGCATGGTTCTTACTCTGCACGATTGCATTAGCAAGCGTATGAAGTTCAAATTGAATAGTTCGTGGGTGTGGCACAGTGCATGATTATATATCACGATGAACTACATGAACTTCGTTCGCCAGTACTTCGTTAAGGCGCTATACATTTCCTGAATGTACACTTAATGTCCTGCACTCCTCAGGCTGTTCGTGTTGTTCTTGGTCGATGACATGACGGACCCTGTAAGCTTCTTACATCTAGCAGTAATGGCTGCTTAACCACAAAACTGAACAACATACTATTTTTAAAATTTATCTATTGGAAAACGTTAAAGATATTGTGACGAATAAAAATGGAATGATTTTCAACCATGTGAAATGATTATGCATGTCTACTGCTTTAAATTCCACTGTATGAAATTTAAGTTCTAGATGACTCAAGATTTTCACGATGTGTGATGCATATCTTGGTGGACTGTGTAAGCTTTTTACGGCACAGACTGTAAGCCTAAACATTTAAGTTATTACAGCGCAATTGTTCAAGCTTAGAACGGCTTAGCTTTTTCTTGGCGAATTCAGCAAGCTTCGTATGCCACCAACTGGGGGTTCGCTGCAGTTGCGCTTCTACAGAGCTTGTAAACTGAGGTTTAAGTCTCCCAATTTTCAGTTACAAGTATGCATACAATCATGATATCAATTCTCAAATCTGGAAATCGAATAAATCTTACAAACTACACAGACGCCCCCCCCCCCAAACCAGCCCAGTTGCAGAAACATTTGAAATGATACTCCGTGAGCACCTATTGATATTTTTCTATAGTCCCATCACACGAACATCTTATCCGCGGTATGCTACACAGTGACCTAAGGCGTCTTTGTGTGGTCATATTCGTGATCAGAATCACCGTAATCATAATCATGGTAATCACTGAAAAGTTCAGGAGCAGTCAATGGTTTTGTAAACAAAACAGAGACGTCATTTTTATACTCATAAAATAGATATATATCATATTTACGCGTAAGATGGCGGGGGAATGGATTTTGTGCTAATTTTAATTTATTTTAAAGTTTATGTATAATAAGTGAACTATCTTGAGCACTCCACAGGCATAAAGCTAACGAAACTACGATTCTGGAAGTGAACATTACTAACAATCACAAAAACGTTATGGGATTTATCTTTAAATATATGAAAACTTCACAAGGTTCCCTTTTAAATCGGAAATTGTTGCTTTCCGGCGACTGAAATCACTCTTCAATCCCGCATGATCAGCCTTATGGAGAAATCACGGCGCCATCCATTTTCACCACTGATCACTATCAGTTAACGGCAAAAAGCGGTCACAAAAACAGACGAATCAAGCGAAATCATCCGCACGGTAACCACAAAAAGACGCTTCTATGTACAGTACTTGCAGAATCTTCACACACCTTCCTAACTCCCAAAACACTCTGGATTCTGTAACCAAAACATATCACCTCTTTCTTGATTGGCCATGTTGTAGAAATTGTCTTCAAATTATGTTCCGCCAGCACCTAAAGAAATTTTTCGTGGTATAAAGATCACAGTGCCGCACAACATGACCTACACCCGCAGATCTGGCAATGTCACCCCTCTCGGTGCGGGCACCTCAGCATCAGCGCAGTCTCACTTGTTTATCTGTCTCGTTTTAGACCCGAAGCAATGGCACCGCTGAGCGGTTATCGTCCAACTAAATTGCAGTAACGAGCTTCAGTGAAATTTACTATTGCTTCTCCTCGGTAACCTGAGCAACTCCACATTTTCTCTCCGTCTTTAGACCGCCCCATCGCTTCACTGCCAGCGCCATAGCCTTTCTAAATGCGTGATTTGCCAGGTTTTTTTCCTCAGACAAGAAAATTTTCCCAGTGCTTTACAGTGGCGTGCGCATATCAGAGTTAATAGCTCATCAGGATTATTTCACCATTCCCTAATCTTGCACAAATGCAGTAAGCTTTATAGGGATCAGGATATTTTAAGTGAAATAACAAGGTACCTTATATGGTCAGCAAAGCCCTCTTATTTAAATTGCCCCAGAAACGCCTATGTTGCCAGTAAGCCTACTTATTGACCAAACTCAGTGCTACAGTAGAACAGAAATAGGAACAAAGTCGCTGCTCGTGACGGATCGCCATTAGCGGGGAAACGCTCAGGCCAATTAATTTGCTGCACCGGACTGCCGCTTACTGTAGAGTGCCTATGCTTTTTTATTTCGAGCCTTCCTCTTCAGTCGTATAGAGTTATTTCTGAGGGAAGGAAAAGATTAACTTTTCGTTTGTCATTCGGGCTCTTTCGCCTTCGCAAAGTCCATTGACTGGTGGATTTTCCTACGGATTCCGGATAGTTGAATTTCCATTGCCAGAAGGTGGCGAAAGCCCGGTGCCCACATAACGACTTTCGTTGGCGATAGCAGCCTAGAGCCAACTCAGTTAATCCGCTTACGCTGCCGCGGCACGGCTACAGCTTGCACAAAGTTTAACTATGAATAAAATTGTTTAAAATCTCAACTGTTAGAATAAATTTTTACACAATTGCATGTGCCAATGGGGAACTTTTAACTACGACTCCTGATTATGAGCAGTTTGAATACACAACGATTTATAGTTTAGGAATTAAAGCAAGATATTCATTGACGACATGTTGAAGTCGCGGCCGCGACTTCGCTGTTGAGTTAGCCGAATCAGCTCTAAGCCCCAACGAAAGTCGTTAAATAGTCACCAAGCTGAACGCAGGACTAACCTCGCCTTTTTTAGGAAAACCCCTATTGGGTTCTTATCATCTATCATTACCTTTACAGTGAAGGGTAACTACGGAGAATAGAACATTAGGCCGCCATATTGATGCTTTATGTATATTCTTTTCATAGTTACCCGGCCTACTGTGTTATAGATAGAGGCACATCTATCATCTCAAGGTGCACAAACACCCACCCTGCCGTTGTCGAAGAGTTTACTTGAATTTTCTCAAGTACAATACGTAGTTACTTCGAAGTGTAAGGAATATTTATCAAAGTTTTGGACTGGCTACTGAAGATGCCGTCGTATTTTCTAAGAATAAAATGTACGCTGCTCGTGAAACGCAAAAAGTGATTATGGTACTTCGAAGTATCGCTCGGTACGAGAGCATTACAACTTGGAAATATGCTTCCATGTTTCCCAGAAACATCTCAAGCACGTATACACTGAACAAATATCAGCCCATCTCTCTAATACGGTATGAGGGTTAGTCATTGCTATAAATTACACGATTCGGCTATTGACAAGAAGCAGATCTTGGGCTCAATTACTGTGATATTACTGTTGCAAGCAACTTCTTTGTCTTCTATGCAACAGAGATGGCATCATGACAGATATTTGTTTTTTATTTGATAGGCGACAAATATTTTTGAGCATTCATCGCTATTGCATCAACTCATTTTTCATATTTATAATAAAAGTTCTTGCAATTCTGAGAGTTTTCTGTGGCCTAATAACCTTCATGTGGCTCTTACATCTTATTCACGTCGACAGCACTGAAGCAAGTAATTAACTGGCAGTGCGATTCTTTGTTTTTATTATTCACTCAAGCCTCAAGGTTCGGAAATGCATTTTAATTAATGTAAGCTGTCATCTGCTTGCAAAAAAGTAATTACAGATATCTTCTTCTTTTTGAAAACTTGGCCTTTGGTAATTATATTATGAGTGGATGCTATTTATACTGAATGATGCCATTTTGCATACATAGATAAAATCTTCCTCCGTCAAATGAGTTTGTAGAGCACACTGCAGTTTAGGTGTGGTATCTCTAAGATATATATAGGGTAACATGTCTAGTATCCGTCCATCATGCTGGTAGCCGTCCACTTGACACTAAGAAACTTCCTGTGTGAAAATTAGCAGTGCTAGAAAGCCGTACATAGGCTTAAACTGTAGGCTAAGTAGTACCGCACCATCCCTGAAAATGATGGGCGAGAAAAATAAAACACGAAAGAATGGTGATGGTTTTCACATTTTTGCACTAAAAACATGTGAAAACCACCACCATTTTTTCGTGTTTTATTTTTTCGCCAGTCATTTTCAAGGATGGTGCGGCACTACTTAGCCTACAGTTTAAGCCTATGTACAACTTTCTAGCACTGCTAGTTTCCATACAGGAAGTTTTTTAGTGTCAAGTGGACGGCTACTGGCATGGTGGACGGATACTAGACATGTTACCCTATATATATCTTAGAGATGCCACACCTAAACTGCAGTGTGCTCTACAAACTCATTTGACGGAGGAAGATTTTATCTATGTATGCGAAATGCCATCATTCAGTATAAATAGCATCCACTCATGATATAATTAAATTTTATTGCAGCCACAGTCGGTGATGAGTGTTGAGCTAATCTACGTCATTGATGTGCTCGTAAAACCCGGCAATCGCTTAGCTTTTTTCTTACCAGGCTGTGGCCTTTTGCTACGAGGGATTTTTGTTCCATTGTAGCTATACTTGCGGAAACAAACGCTGTGTATCGAGCAGCATAGCCGAGAAGTATTAGGATTAACCTAAAATATCATAGCTAAAGTAGGCTGGTGATGAGTCTCTCCCTACTCCCTTCCCACCCAATATCGGCCCATCGTAGTTATTATCTTTCACAAGGCATGAAGATTACTCATATGATTGTGATGCTGATCTTATACGGTACGCATTATCGTAGGAACACAATTGCCTATTCTTGGAATCGTGGTGGTCTATGCGGCATCCTCCTCTCAGCGCCCGCCTGACCCACTCAATATAGCCCACCTATGGCGTTCTTTTGCGCAACAGGTTAAATTTTACAATGGCAGCACTGTGATGAGCTACATTATTAGTAAATTTTCAATTTAAGAGCTTATTTTAAGGGAATGTCTGTGACGTGTTAGGCTCAACATAAAAATATGGAACTCCTTACTCTATTATGTGGTTTTCTAAAAAAAATTGTCCATGCTCTCACCATGACCAATGCTTCCCACAAGTGTCTAGTTCAACTCTGATGTGCAAAAGTCCATCCACAGTAGTATTATTTTCTTCAGAATGAAAATTACTTATGTGCACGCCCCTGCTCATCGCCAAAGATATCACAAACATAAGGTGTCATCTATCGAGATACGGCCATTGGGAGAAGCTGATGTCTCAGTTTTAACCTATTCGTAACTTCAGTTATGGACGCTGATTACCCTACTTTGAATCAAGTTTCAGGCGTTAATCTATAACCGATTACTCTTGAGACGGCAAATGAGCTTAGCTCGTGGTATGCCAATGCACGGGACCGTCCCAGTCGATGACTAGTGGTAAAACTATGATACGATGTTGAGAAATGCAATATTCAATTATTAATGAGTGAAGGCAAAGCATAGTTCGCTTGCAATTAACTACAAAATAACACTTAGTTCGTGTAGCAGTTATGTTGCTTGAAAGCTTTTCTGTAACCTCTCGGTGACTTGCATGTTGCGCGAAAGTTCCTGTTCAAGTAGCCGGAAGCATTGCTTCAATTTAGTCTGTAGAGCAGAAACGCTTCTGTGATCGGATGCACAGACTTGCGACTGTCGAGGATACTCCACACAGCAAAGTCCTGTGCGGCTAACACTCAATTTAAGAAGATTGAAATCGCACTTGGGGGTTTTCCCAGTTTTGAAAAAGTCACTAATGACGTCACTTCCTTAACTCATCATTTATTCATGAATATTTGCAGCTTATTTCTGTAGAGCAAACTAGTGGATTAGACAGAATAGTCTTATCTTTAAATCAGACGCGTACGAAAATAAAACTGTTACGCATAATAACAAAACAGGAAAAAGTGTCAACACTTCAACCGATTACCCTGTAAAGTGCCACCAAATAAGCAATATATAATATGGCAGGTGCCTGCGTGATGATATAAGAACCCCCCTGAAAGCCTAGGGCGCGCTATCTTTGAATTTCATGGAAGAATTTCACGAGCTTCATCCGTGCTTTAAACGGCCTAAAGTAAGCTAAATCTGCTAAAGTTAAGGTTATCTCAAGTAACTGTTCTATGTGCCTTCACAGTTGTTATGCATCTCATAGTGACGAAGCACTAATTGGAGTCACACGTGTAACGCCCGCATTACTCATAATCATCATAGACATAACGCTGTAGAGAAAATCCCCGATTAACATAAGCAGTTGCGGTTACTTTAAGCGAATTTACGTTAATCAGATTTTGCACTAATTGCAACTGCAATAATCTTGCTCATCCAGCATCTATGATTCGACCGAAAGGACTTTTTTCCCGTCTGCAACACAGACCACGCGTATCGGCTTTAATAATTGCCCGATGCCACCGATAAATATGTTGGAAAAATGTTTTTAAATTTCTGATAGGTTTGGTCGGAAGAGGGGTTGACGACCAGTTAAAGCATCGTTTCGAAACTGAGTTGCATTGGCATTAATTGTATGTCAGCTCTATGGTCAAAAAAGTTTATAATTCTCTCCTCGGTAAAAAATATTATTGCCTCGAATAGCGTAACAACGTGAAAACCGAATGAAATACATGACAGGAGACCTCCAGAAGAGAACGTTAGCGCATCATTCGCAGAGATACATTGCCCAGTTTCGGCATAATCCTATCACTTCTCGAATCGTCCAGGCCATCAATTCATCAACTGGAGGAGCTGGGCCGAGACCCACAATTGATATTTGGATATTGCCTTGATAGCATTTAGAGAATAGGCGTCGCTCAGGGCTAATCCTGGGCTCTGGTCAATTGCTATGACAGAGGCCTCTTTCCTAAATACTCACACTTTGGTAATGCGGTTGGGTTTGCAAACCAAATTGCTTATTTTATGGTTATGATATTTTTCAACGCCCTTTCTAAACTGGTAGCCTACAGAGCTGTGAACACTTTACTACACACAAGCGCTCGTTGAATGAGACACTTTTGCTTTGTAAATTTCATACAACTATTGTTCATTTTACTGACTAAATCAAGTGGGCTGGTCTTTCAGAAAACGTTCGATTTTTCGGCCTCAAATGAAAAATGTAAATTATTATGTGAAGAAAAATTAATACACGCTAGATGCACCGATTTAAAATATATTATATTGCGAATTACTGAGGATGCAAATCGATTCATTTTGCTGCTTTCACCCACCGGGAGCGTAAGATAGGCCAAGTTTGACGGTTTAGGTTATGGTGCTAGATACACCCTCTCATGTTATAGGAAGTAATGTTCGAGAGGAACCCGCCAGATTACTGATAGTTTTGCTATCGTCACAATCTCTTCTTTGTTATGTCCATTTTGTTTTCTTCCCTTTTCCTACTTCTACTGATCATTTTTGTTCAGTTCATCCTTTTTTTCCCGATTTGTCGTTCGTATATGATGAGCTTCTCTTTACGTAAATTTCCTGTTTTCTTTGAAATACTTTACACATATATTCCTTATTTCCCACTCATAAAACACCGATGTAGGGACTAGCAAGGAATATAACCATAATTTCTTTCTTTCGAAATGAAAGATAAAATATCAGCAAAGTAGTGCAGCATATAGCAGATAAAAAGCCTTTATGACGCACATGGTGGCTGCTGCAACAGGAGGAACCAAATAATACCATGCTATTCATCAGAATCTCTGACCTCTTTGACTGACACACAGCTATTGGCTTGCCGATCTTTTTAAAGTATACTTTTTCCAGGGACGCCGGGAACAAAGATGCAAAAATTTCAAAATTTCTAGGAAAGTTTTGCAGTGAGTAACCGTAGTGAACCAATAACGTTAATGTAACGGCGAACTATCCCACCATGAAAGCCACCGTATACAGTATCTAAATCCCGCAACAATTTCGTTAAATATTATAAGTAAACGATTCAGTAGCCTCTAGATCGAAGTTAAACAAATATCCTACTTCTCTGTGTTTCGCCCTACTTAACTCAACATTAATCAGCACTCATTACACTGACAGTGCACAGATGGAGGTTGAAAATCCTGAACTTCCTTCGATTTGGATGTGTAACATGCCTTGCGGCGGCTCCAATGAGTATATTTTATTATCGTTTGTTTATTATATAGCCTATTGATTAAAAATCACTTTGAGGTTCTTAGATACAATCTACTAAAATAACACACTTGGCTAACAATACATACACCGGCAGGATCAGAACGAACGAATTATATTGAGTTCTGTTCTCCGATTATCTACGATAAATTCAAGTACTTCTCCACGAAGATTAATGAGCCATGAATCATTGCACTTGCTTGTAATTTGAAACAAACGTGCGCCCGATGCATTATTTCTAGAACCTTTTTTTAAGATAAAGCAGAAATCTTGTATTTTCCACAACAATATGTGCCATTTTGCGTCTGTAATGCACGAAGCATCAGCAAACAACATTATTATTGCAGAAAACGTAAGCATTCATCAACTTTAAAAAGTTATTGCACTAGTGAAGCCCTCATCAAATGTAAGTGCAATAAATTTGCAATAAACCATTTATTTTCCTTCCTTGCAGTACGAATATTTCTGTAAAAGATGCATTATGTCAGTAGGCTTGATTTTAAATAAATTCAGAAAACATATTACCGATGCCAACATGAGTCCTGGGCAATAAGATTTTATTTCTGCTCGAAAAATTGCAAATTTTAAATGTTTGAAAATCGAGCAGCACCAAGAAAATAGAGTTCATCCTAAAGAATCTGCCGGATATGCTCAGCAGTGATCATATCAGAATCAAAAGTGAGAGGTAATAAAAATGAAAATATTTGGATTGTGCTCGGTGTAAAGTTCATCATCCTAATAAAAACAATAGGTGTAATGGATTATGATTGACGGGAACCGACATTCAATCGAATATCAAGCCTTTCATCAATGAAGCACAAGAGAAAGGCATCAAAAAGTACTTGGTTACTTTTTGGTGAAGGGCTTTAGAAAATGCAGTATATCGAGCATCAAGAGGAACTGATTTGTTATGTTACTTTGATTCTTGAATATCCTCATATCCCATCATTTGGCATTGAAGAACCCTCTGGGCTGTATTCTGGCGGGTTCTGCCCCGTCATGCAGCTATACGAGGGGTGGATGAAAAGTGTTAAGGATCAGAAAAACATAAAGGGATCTGGAACATAAAGGGATCTGGAACATAAAGGGATCTGAAACATCAAGGGATCTGGAATTTTCAACATTTTTAATCTCAAAAACCCCACAGGCGGACATGGGATGGGCCATAGGCTCGCTCTTCTTACGTCTATAGGGAGCAGCTTCCCCAAGGAGGGATTGTCTATGTAGATTACTTTAGCCATTAGCTAGGCCTTCGCGACATCTATCTTTCGTGCCCACTTTTCTTCTTCCAATCTTCATACTCTTACTGATGATGCTTTGTTCTATTCTTCCTCTTTTTGCCCGATTTGCTGTTCCCTTGCCCATTACAATTGCTACTACTACCAATACTACTAGTACTTGGCATTTGACAGTATTAATTTTCTCCTATCTAATCCTTCATATGGGATGGGAAAACCAACCAACCTACCCTATATATAATCTATCTATATATAATAATTCATATCGTGATTTTACTTATTTATTTATATCTTTCCTGTCACGCTCTATGGGAATAACATAGGAGAAAATTCAGATTTCAAAATGTAAAAAAAGTGGGGTACCTTGGAATATATTTTTTTTTTTCAGTATTAGATAGGGGAAAAATGAGGAAGCCCAGAAGACGGCGGGGGTTTTGGTGAAGTGTTAATTTTTTGCCGTCATTTATAATGACGGCATGGGCCACTAGTATTATTTACTTCATGTAGAAGTCCCCAAGTATTAGCAAGATGATATTCGAACTCCTGCACTGATAACAAAAACTTACTTATGCATATAACTTATCTCTTTTTTTTTATAATTGAGTCATCAAGCACTGCAATATGACCGTTGCGTAATTAACTGCTTAAATACGCTGATTTTTTAATCCATCCACTCGTTTTTGTCACACTTGAAACAGTTGCGGAGATCTTAATTGTCCAGCATATTTCTAGTCATACCGTAGTTGTTTCGATACGCTAAGGCCGGGGATATATACAACATAATAAACACCATTGTGTATTTATCCGTTCATTTATTGGTTTATTCGAGTACCCAGCAATCAAAATAACGGCAATAATTTTGTAATGAAGCTCTTCATTGTTCTTGCTTGTGGCATTGGTTTTGCTGTAAAATACGCCTCATAACTGTAGGCTGGACCTTTCGTTGCGTCAACGAACGTGGTGCTGATATCACATTGCGATAAAAAAAATTCTCTCCTGCAACTAAAAGCGCTAATATTACTTTTGAAATGCTTTAAAGTCAAGCAGCACCAAGAAAATATTGTTGAATCGAATGAGTTCACTAGATATACACAATTCCCGCTATATCGTAAATACCAGCAGTTGAACCACTAGTATCAAAATTTGGCGGCAATAAGATTTGAAAAAGCTTTGGCCTCTACTGAGAGGTAAGTTTCGACTGCACGAAGAAATTCCACTAAGGAAAAAAAGTTGAATGGGTATGCACCCCCGGAATTAAAATTTCATCAGAGATCATCTCTTTTACGCCAGGCTCAAAATGATATCAAATAGTCCCAAACTTCTTTTCTGAGTGATGCGGGCTTCAGAAAATGCAAGAGCTCGAGCGTATTCTAGAATCAATATTATCCATAGGAACTTCATGTCCTGTTATAATACATGGCCGGATCAGTTGCCTACTATCAAGGAAAATAGAAGGCATTCCAGGAGTGAAGCAAATCGAGAGTTCTGAAGGCGTTTCGTATCCATGCTACCGGTTTGTCACGGTCATAGAAACAGAAGGAATGCCTCACTTAAGTGTATATAGATTTGTAATCAAAAATAAGCCATTTCTTTATCGGAGAATTTCACAAGTCTAGTCGAGTTTCTTTTTTTTTTTTTTTGCTCTTAATAGGGCTAAACAAAATTTGAGGACTCCTTAACATAAATAGAGCAGCATTTGAGAATCAATATGTGGAAATATTGAAATAGAAAATGAAACAAATGATATGAAATAAAGTATAATGCCTTTGCAACATTTTTCATGAGCACACTGCTGGCAAAGAAAGTGCTAGAAAATTTATTTTTCACGCTTCATTTTTTTTAAACGCATCCGGCTCATCTTTCACCACTGTTATCTGTAGCGCGTTTCCTTTGATTGTTGAAGAATATGTTTGTAATTGTACGAATCACTAGAGACGATATAGATGAGTGATACTTGCCGGCCGCAACAAAGGATTTCTTCTCGTAGAAATTTCTCCCAAACACGCACGCCAGCTGTGTGAGATGGAATATTGGGCTTCCGGACGATATCTGCACCAACATCAAGAATAGCAAAGCCTCTTACTACTGAATCGCTTAGTCCTTCTGAGGAAACGTGAGACCTCCACGAGACATTAAGTTGATGAACTTATTTTGGAATTTCGAAGGCTTCCTGTTCACTAGCTGGTCACTGCAACAGCCTGTACAGATCGTTCTTACTGTGTACGCAATATGGCCAGCAATACAGACAGATACGTCACGAGAATTTTCGAAAAGACGCAAAGAATCACCTGATCACATACGTGATTCAAACCTAGAAAGAAGAGCCTGCATTTTTTTCGTGTGATTTTCCTTGACTTTGACAGAATCGCCAATACTAATCCCTTCTTGTACCAAGCTCTTGGTTTTTATGATCTTTTCTGATCGCAGAACGCCGTTTAGAGAAACAAGAAACCTGCCTCCGCTCATGTGCCTGTATTGTCCGTACCGTTTCTCTAACGGGCCACTTTAAAATCTAGCAGTAAACACAAAGTCATAGCCGTCCACGAGGAGGTCCTCTATCAGGAAAGCGTGGCATCGAAGAGTGCGGCGTAGGGCACAACTTGTTTGAGCTGATAATGTGAACTTTTCACAACTACAACGCTTTAATTATTGATCCCACCGCTCAATCCAGTCAATAAAGTCTGGAAAAATTTGGGGTTTTCCATAGTTTCGCACGGCAACATTTCCTAGAGAATGTCGTGTGTTGGTTTTGACTTTAGAGTTAGCTATTGTCCACCAGACATGTATATTGTATAATGTTACGGAAGTCTGCTGCATCCATCTTGTCTGGAAAGTACTTACTTCTCAATGGCCGCGCTAGTAGATGGGTCGGAGATTGTCAGGGTAACAAGAGGCGCTTTGTTTCCAGCGCCCAAGATGGAACACAGTCGACGACAACTTGTACGCAGCCTTTATGATTGCCTGAAGCAGTTCATCTTAGTAGTAAACTTTATGAAACAGTCCCCAGCTTATTTCGCCACCACTGATGCAGACTCTGTCGTACAACGTCGAAGAAGAAAATACAGGAAACAAGAATCGTTTTTGAATTAGTAGATTGTTTCTTACATTCTTGACTAAATAGACCCCATAAAAAGATAAATTTTCATATTATTAAGTTATGTAGTGGTCTGACTGACTAGATCCATAAGTCAACAAGCGCTCCTTATAAACCAAAACGTTGCTCGCATGATTATGACAAGCAACTCTTTTAATAAAGAAACTTCTCCTGCTAAGATTGTATGAATTCCAAAATTTTTAGCTGTAGCCATTCGCCACTGATTTCCTTCTCTGGAGCTGATTTGATAACATAAGACACACTTTCTTTCAGTCCAACAATCGTAAAACGTACCAAACCTTTGTAGAAATCGCCTTAGTCATCCAATTGATTGACCATCACTTTATTCTGCATACTTTTGTCGATAAATCTCATCAAAAATAAGAATTACGCCTGGTGAGATGCTGCCGTTCTCGTTCAACGCTTTTAGAGAACAATATGTGTCAAGTTTTCCTGCGGTCAACTTCTTCAGATGTGAAACGGATGGCAAATGAAGTTCATGCAGAAGCAGTTTGTCAGCGGGCAGAGAAGTATGGCGCAACATTAGAGAAAATATCGCAGAAGATTGACAGAATATGTCGGGGACTTCTTGTACTTCAGTTCACGCAACTCTTCAGCATTGTTACTGCACCCTTCGCGTTTTGCTTTGATGTAAGACTCAAACTTTTGAATTCTAAACCACTGAGGCAAAGGAATAGGCAGTGTTAAATATAGCTTTCAAAGCAGAAGAGCTGGTGTTGGTGACCCACACGGCCAGGAGCGAAGGGGGACAAATAGCGCGTTGTCTAAGACAAGTTAAATAACACTCAAGTTTTGCGAAAGGAAAAAAATTTGATATCGATCCAACGGGTCACGGGCAGTTTAGTATACTATAAAAATTGATATTTGTTCATTACTGTAGAATTTCCAAGGGGTCAACCTGAAAGTCCCCACCAGACCAAAAAATTTTCACGGGTGCAGCTGGTCATTTTATATATTGTGCCTGTTCCTCCTTACGCGCCTTAGTTCCTTCGCTCGTCCTACCGTTACGCTCTCACTATTAGATACGGTAAAATTCGGGAGAGAAGAGGACAAAGTTTGCACTCTTTCAAGCTGTAACTGCTCTCGGGCCATAGGCAGAAGATTGGCGATTTGGCTTGAATATATTTTTGCGCTGTGTAGTTTTCGCACTTCGGATCCATGATACGGGTGGGGGGGCATTATAGGCGAGTTACAATGTTTTTATTCTGTTGCATTTACTTAGGTTATTTCAGTATCAGATAGGACAAAATTATGATGATACTGGTGAGCGATATCACTGGAGCATAGTGCTTTTCTTGTGTAGAATTTTCACAGGTTCCAGCTAGTCTACAACATAATGTGCGTCTTCCTCCCTCCGTTCCTTAGTTCGTTCGTGTGTGCGTAGGACCGTTACTCTCTCACTATATTAGATAGGGGAAAATAAAGATCTCTTGCTACCATCTCAGTAGAAAAGAATGATCTCCAAGTTTGCTCTTTTTCAATTGTTATGGAACGAATTTTGGCGTGTTGTAATTTTCGCTTTTCAGAATTTTTGGGCTTTTTAACTTTCACGCTTCATTTGTACGACACAAGAAGCTTCAGTAGAGGAGGAAGGAGCCCTGCGGCCCATACACAAATTCCCAGATCTTTGGTAGCTGTGAGACGCGTTCATGAATTTCATTGATGGAAGTGACGGGAGAGCAGTGAGTTTTACGAGGGAGCAGCTAACAAACCGATGTACTGATATGTGATTGGTGCATCGGCGACTGGTGGCAGCTATTAGCGACTCTTTACTGATATGCGATCCAGGTACATATGGCGACTGCCTGCAGCCATGAGCGACTCATGAGCTTCACGAAAGAAACTCCTGGCTCCCTCCTCTCTATTCAAGCTCCTTGGTACGACACGGTTCTCATAAAATATTGAACAATGCTTCAACTCTGTAATTTCCGAGACTTCCTCTCCCCGTAACTCTCTTCAATCAAACTTTTCAGTTATTGCACAACATCATTGACGTTTTGCAGGGCTGGAGCTTAGATTCCTTTATTCAGTCAACGAACTTAATATTTTTAAAACATCTTAATAAAAGCTTCCAGACTTCTTTTTGCTGGGCCAGGCTTTTGGTTACGTTAGGGTCCTCTTCAGGGCGAAAATCTTCAAATGCTGCAGAGTTATCACACTGCATCCGGTATACAATATACGCATTTTACATTTTACAGTATTTGCATAGAAAGGAAACATTGGACAGGTGTTTTATATAAAAAAAATGCTACCTCCGAGCATTGAGATAATAACTGCACATTAGGAAAGTAAGCCCAGTAAACGAAATACATACTCGTAATTCCTCAGAAACTTTTGGTGATATGGATGCCTGAGATGAATGTTAATTTCCACATGAAGCAGTCAATGAAATAACGAGATTTGTTCCGCATCTGCATAACTATTTCGAGACGAAAATATAAATGCTTGGCAGCAGATAGGTTTACCACTTCCAAAGATAAATGAAAGGGTGAACATAAGTTAACAAGCTCGAAATATCATTTAAAATAATGCACATTTTCAAAGTATAACGGTGCAATTAGAATTAGTAAGAAGAAACTACAAGGAAACTGAATTTTTTAATTATCAGTAATCAAAATAAAAGGCTAATACAGTGAATATCTTGAGCCTAAGTCTCCTCAAGAAACACTTGCTACCAGAGTAAGAAACAAGGAGTGTACAGTAAGTCCTTAGGTATGCGGAGCCCATGGAGGAATGCGTTCCCACAGAGGATAAACAGAAATTCGACTTAGAAAAATAAGGATAGAATCAATCACCATCATTAAAAATAGATATGAAAGTGTAAGAAAGTAAAAGGGGACAAAGGGAAACGTGTTCAGATGGCTTAATTACGTCAAAGTTCTAACATGATCTATTAGTTTCCCTAGGAGCAGCGCCCATGTGTATCATAGACAAGGTACGTGCGTTTTGTTATGTAATGTGTGCTTGGTGGGCAAAGTTGTACAAAAAACTGTGAAGCAGTGCAGCGTCTGACATTTCTATTTTCAATTGCGCGGATCCCTGCCGTACGCCTGTGGCATATGCGGCAGTGTTCCGTACCGTAGCTGTGACCGCGGGTACTCGTCAACCTGCGGCCCCTCTTGGACTTCTGACCGACCCCGCACCTCCAGAAGCTTACTGCCTTATAGTCAACTCAATCTAGCTGATATTTTAGCTGAACCTGAAACAAATTGCTAACAAAGGTTCATAACTTGCATGTTGGGCTTGAATGACCTGTCTTTCAGATAGAAAAAAAGTGTACCAAAATTAACCTTGCGGAAAGGGGTCAACATTGTTGATCTGTCTCAAAAATATAAAATATTTGCAGGCAAAGACAATGATTTGAAGCTTGCATCAGTTGGCCACGCGATAATGCAAGCTGCTAGACCCAGAGCTCTCCATACACCTTTGCAGTTTGGCTCAGCAGTGGAAATGCATGACCAATTTGAATCAAGGTTCTTAATCGACACTTTGCATAAGCCAGAGAAGAAGAAGAAGAAGAAATGTTCTTTGGTCCGTCAATGAACTTGTTCTGTGGTGGTTATGCAAGAGCTTTGCCCCAGCGGCCCAGCAATATCTGGGAATTTTAAAATTCTATAGCCATTCACTGCATTTGCTACCACTGGCTGAGGACGTCATGTAACCGTCTTAATATTACGGATTATTGTAGCGGAAGCTTTCTGTTCGTGCAGGATTGAAGCAGAGGACGACTGACCGGCGCTGCAGTGCTCGGCATAACCCGCGCCTTACTACCACTGCAAACCTCCATGTCTCCTTATGTTCCATGCACCTTGCTACCAATAACGAACTGAAAGATTTTTGGCGTCATTAATTCTCCTTCAACGTAGGTTGCGAAGCTGAGGTTGGTCGGAGCTGTAGTCCCAATGAAAAGGGTCTAAAAACATTTAGGCGATTTGGTTCAAAATTTAATTAATTTAATAATCTAATATAAATCTCAGAGGTTTGTAAAAGTTTCTTAATTACGAGAGCATTTATTGTACAAGTCCCTTGAAACAGATCAAACTTAAATACTCTTTTGCCCTAAATTTTCTAGACAAAAAATAAAGGGCACAGGCCTTGTAAATTTTAGACTGGGGTAGGGCAAGAAGATCTCCCCTCCAGTTCTTAGGTCCGAACTTAGCTTGCCAATGGTACTTTCCAATCAACAGGTGGGTATAAAGGAAACTGCAATCTCATAAAAACCGTAAAATTAATTAACAATATCTGCTTGATACAAGGAGCGTTTACTTTTGGTCGCAGAGCATAGTGATATTTCTGAGTAAAACAAGGCCTTTTCTGGTCGTACAAACTTTAGTCAGCTCGAATAAAAAAACAAATAGCAACGGCCCATGCGCAAGTCAGTGGTAATATAATTAGGCACGGAGTTCTATCCCTCTTGACCACTTTGAGGTCCTCCCTGAATTCCACAGCACTGCAAAGAGAAAAGAGAACCTACTAAGTATNCGGTAGCTATTACTATGGTTGTATCAGATAAAATTCCGCAGTTACACACAGTGAACACTTACATGTTTGCGCAGGGCCGCCAATGAATAGGAATGACATAAAACTCTAGCGGTTGCGAAGGCCGTGCGCACTGACAAAAGATTGTCGTTTAGCGTAATAGCCACGTATTACAAAAGACAAAAAAAAGTGACATCCCAATAAAATCGCTATGTGTATAATATACTCCCATTGAATAGTTATATTTTACTCCCTTTACAGGCCTTGCAAACCTACCTACCATTTTCTCCCTCATTTTTTGAACAAAAGTGTGTCGGAGTACATGAGATGTGTTATAGCCGACAAGGTGCAGTATGCGAGGAGCATGTTATAGAAGATGAGATGCATTAAGTCGGATGCTCACGTACGACTTTCTCCGGCGTTAGCTGCCGAATTCGATTGCGTTATCGTGACTGTGACTATAGTTTATTCTTGGACTACACTTCACCAAACTATAGGAGCTCTATGGTTTGACGTACTTCACCAAACCGAAAGAAAAACGAGAACATAAAATCTTTCTGAAATTGGAACTCATTCAGTGCTTGGCAAGATAATCGAAAGTTTATCACTGGCAATTACTATATATAGTGTGAAAATTGTAACAGTTTGCTACTGCTACAGTTTTCTGGAGCAGCTTAATAGTGGATAAAATGAAGCCGTGACTGCCCGCCATGGTAACCGAATTAATCGAATTTGCTCTATGCTGATAACACCGACAAAAGTTGTAACGGACCACCCGATATAGTTGTAGATGAAGCTACTCAAGAGTAGTAGGTCAAATAACGTGCTTTAGGTAAACTGTAGGATTAAACTAAGATGGTGTGTAGTAGCGTTTAATATGTTCGTTGAAATATAAGAAATATAAAAAAAAAACAGAAAACAATAGAGAACCGTGGAATTTCCACGGGTCCCGCTAGTTTGTTGAGCGTTTGTTATGCAGGAGCCCTATAACTGATTATTAGAGCTCGGACATTGGAGCATTTAAACGCAAAATGCTATAAACGCTCTTAATGCTCCATAATGCTCCAAACGCTATAATGGCTCCAAAGTGCTCCTTAGTACTCCATTTGACTATGCCTGCTGAGAAAGTTGAAGCAATCTCAAATAAATGGAGCATTTTTAGCAGGTGGCCAACCGTACTTTCAAGTGTATTGAATATCAATGACTTTGATTGAAGCATAAATAAACGACAACAGCAATATTCAATACACATTGACAAGACTTTCATCAGTTTGAATGTAGTAAAATGATTGAAGTGAGGAACTTATTTAGGGTGGGGTAATTTTCTTTCGAGTTCTCCCATACTATGACACACTAACGAATAAAATAGCATAATTAATAGATATATGAGACATGCATGATCACTAAAATAGTTGTAATTTTTGAACTGTGGTTTGTATAATTCTATAATTTAATTTGGTTCTTCTAAACTAGTTGTTGTGGCATTTAGGGTAAGTATAGTTACCCTAGGTGCAACAGCAGTACAGAAGGGTGCAATACCGGTTCAGGGCATTCGAATTCATTCAGGGCCTTGTAGTTATAGGTACACCTTTTTAACTGTTGACAATGTACTGCACTAAGGTCAAATGTTGTTTAACACCCGCGAACAATGTAAAAGAGGTGATAATGTTTTCGTTGAGGATTTAAGTAAATATACTGGGTGTTGCGAAAAAAATTCTGCCAAACTTTCACAGGTGATAAGGACATTCAAAACAAACACTTTTTCACGAATACCAAAAATTCCAAAACTTGTTCGTTTCCGAGTTATTGACATGTGTAATTTGTAACAAGACCTTACCTAAAACTGCAACTAAATGAAGGCCTACCTACATACAACTCCAGTTGCAAATAAACAGTAGAGTGGAAACTGAAAGAATATTGTGTAAAGAAATGTAATACATTAATTTT
>LQNS02278165.1:21426392-21440988 GCA_001587735.2 Parhyale hawaiensis
ACTTTTGCTGATGATGGACAAAATGTGTCCGAAACGTTCTTTCATTGCCTGACAAGCTTGTGATTTTACTAGATTTTAGCAAAATGGCTAATTTTATTTCCTACCTCGCTTTATTGTGCGTAAAATGAAACGGGTATAAACTTCCAAACTAGCCAACAACTGGTCAAGAACCCATTCCCATGCAGCTATATCTACACTACAAGTGAAGTGGCTGTAAGAATTACTTCTGCCACTCATTCAGAATATTTTGTTTTCTACAGCACTGCAGACCTAAAGTAAGAATCTTTGAGATGCGACAGAAAATGGATGGATGAACCTATTAACCCCTTAAGGACCAAGCTTCCGTTTCTCTTAGATTTTTGGAGATGGTCTTAAATTGTAGTCGATTACTGTCACATAGTCGCGGCGCTCAGAGGTCCAAAAATCACTGATCCCTTCTTTATTTAGAAACCTAATTTTTGCGAAACGAGACTCGTGAGGTCCAGTGGTTCTTGAAGGGTTAACGGGTCTTCGTAAATGTATGGGTCTTCCTTTTAGTGTATGATTATAATAACCACACATACTAGTTATATTGTATTGAAGGCAATGCCCACTATTTTTTACTAAATAACGCCATACTCAGAATCAATATTTACGGTGTACTATTGTTATTCTCGGAAGTGTTTAATTATTTCGCGGGTCTTAGTTTTCCATTTAGATTGTAATAAGTATTGTTTACGGAAATGACGCTTGACGGTCGTTTTGTCAGCAGACTGAAAAATCCATGGACAGCCGAAATGCCAACAAAGTCCCTTTGAAAAATACTGATTTCCCATGAATTTTTCCCAGCCATCCGGATAGAAAGCAGGAGATTCCAAGATTCGATTCCCTGTGTGCCAAGCTACAGTATGGATCACTGGACATCGCGCCTTAACTGAATGCGCTTTTATTTGAGATAACGAACTGAGTAGAGGTTAAGTCTACTTCACCGCACACTCTATCCGGGAGACCCACGCACACTGGTTAGTGCTGCAGATATATGCCAACTGGCCCGAAAGGAGTACAGGGCTGCAGTCGATGACAGATTGTCAAGAGCTATTGCACTAGCGATGGTAGGCTCTTATGGGACGACCTGCGACCCCCATCCATCCTCATTTCTGGGTAGAGTCAATACCCCCCCTCCCCCCCACTGTAGCATCCGGACCGCAAGTCAAGCGCAAGCACTTACCTGCTGGCAGCAGTCTCGAGCCTACGCCGTAATTCAGCGTCTAACAGTAACACTTGCACATCCTGCTTTTGCGAGGTTCAATTTCTGTCACGTTCAATATATTCTCTTCTTTGCTTTCAATGCACCGGTGCAATATTATATGCATGTATATATACATAAATGTATATTATTACCATACGTATATATTTTATGTAAACAACGCTCCTGCATCTGCTAAGTGCTGTAGTTAAAACAGAAGTAAGTTTGGCTCGTTCGAGCGAGGAGGCAGCACTAATATTATTGTGAAACCTATATTTGCATAAAGTTGATAATTAATAGAAATATTTACACATAAATATTATAATACAACATAGAGTTCATAACATTTGATAAAGCCCTAGGAATCGGCAGCTAAAGTCCTTTTATTTTATATCCTACGTAAACCTTGCATTAGTTGTGATACCATATAATTTATTTATTATACTTTGGAAAAAGTAACTACTTTAAAAAAATAAAACGGCAAACGAAGCAACAGAACCCAAATCTAAGTACTAAAAGTACGAACATTGGCTAGATTAAAGGATTCAATGCTTAATCATCAGGATGACAAGGTAAAGGGAGCTACTGTCACAGAATTAAAGCTTTTCGTTCAAATTGCTCGTCCACATTTTGCAACTGTTGTCACCTTTTTTTATTCGTCAGGTCTGGTCGTGATCCAACCCTGGAAGCTGTATAATAATGAATAATAATAAACCCTAGATAATAATAATTATTATTATTATTTTCTGAAGACACAGATTTAAAATGCGTACGAAGTCCCAATCTGCATGTGAAGCAAAAGATACAAAGGGTATGGCGCTATCAGGTAATACACAGAGGAAGCTTAAGAAGGCGGTGGTCATATAGCAATGACGAAAATTCTTCCGTAAACCAAAATACAGCACCTTCCCGCAAAAGATACGGTGTTTTCTCCTTTAAATTTATGGATTATTGCAGTGAACACTTACTGAATAAGTACATGAATCTCTGCTGTCATTCTAAGTAAATTAGGTTCTAAGTGGCCCGCGGCACTGCGCAGAAGCAAGAGCCCCATAGCTTATACAAGCGGCCCCTTACAGGTGGGCGAGGTGCGAGGTCGCATTTTTAGCAGACACTTCATTTGGGGAGCTGTAATGAGGATATAATGGAGGGAGCTGCGGGGCCCGAGCCCCTCGTTGGGGCCTGCTCTGAAGGCTATTGTGGCTAGGCCGGGAAGTGACTTCAGAGTGGACCTCAATAGCTTCGACTATACAAGTCATTCAGAGATTTCCATCCCGGTGATATAAAATTTCCATACCGGTGGTTATAAGTCTTCTTCCATGGCAGCAATGTTTCAAAGACTTCCATGCCTGTGATGACAAAACTTCTATACCGTTGATGATTGTGACGCCATAGCGATGATGATGAGGATAAGATTTCAATACCTGTGATGATAAGACTTTCATACCGATAATAAAAATACTTCTATGTCTGCGATGATTAGACTTCCATGCTGGTGATGATAAAAACGTCCTTGCCGTTGATGATTATAAGACTTCCATACCGAAGATGACAAGACTTCCATACCCGTGATAATAAGATTCCATGCCGGTAATGATAAAATTTCGTGCCGGTGATGATAAGACTTCTATTCCAGGGACGATAAGACTTGTATAACGGCAGCGATTCAAAAATTTCATATGTGTATATAAAACATTGATTCCAAAACTTTGCCTGCATTCTAGTGCTCCAAATACTTCTACGATAGCAGTAATTCTCAACTCAAACTTTGCGCCTTATAGCTATGCTATAAACCTGTTCTCAGGCATCCATCTAGAATCAATCGATACTGTATGAAAAATATAACAATTTGATATGAATAGTCCTATTTATTTATAATAAAAAATTTATTTAAATATATGTTATTATATCAAAAATATTTAAGAACTCACAATGTGCATTTGTGGATATATATAACTGGATCATTATGGTATATGTGGTAACATCCTTCAGCTAATCTGCAGCTACCACACAGGTCGAAAACAGTATGTTCGTGCCAATGGTTTTGAAGCAAATCAGAGTGAAATTGCTGTAGGAATCTCTCAGGGATCTGTTCTTGGACCGCTCCTCTTTAATGTCTGTATAAATGATATAGCTCCTTTTCAAGATGTGAAATCGATTTTGTTTGCGGAAGATGTTTTTTTTTGTATAAACGATGTTTGTTTCTCACGTGCTGTTGAACGACTCAACATTTTCATTGCGCGGTTAATGGAGTAGCTCAATTTAAATAGATTGACTCCCAACGCCAACAAAACTAAACTTATGTTATAAACTTTAAAAACTTTACCCATTTTACCAGATGTTTTCTTGAACGGTACTAAATTGCAGCGGGTCCTGTCTATCAAGTACACTTAGAACGGAAATAATAGCTTTATCGCAGAATTGACCACATCTCGACTGTTTAGCTATAAATGTCAGTGAAAATTTCACAGAAAGTTCAACTTACGATGCTTATAGTGTCCATGTAAATTTACAAACGACTAATTTTCTTTCCTATTTCATAATCAGCATTTGGTATAGACTACTTTCCGACGTTGTTTCTGCGGAGTCGGTCAACTCGTTTAAAAATCGTCTTTACATACACTGGCAGAGATATCCTCCACAGCAAAGAACTCCTCTTCCACGAGTCGCAAACACTTAACGGCCAAAGCTTCCCAGGCCATTTTAAGCTTGCTTCTTCTCACTTCCACTCCATCTATATATTCAAGCTCCGTATATCAGCGGCCATCGATCATGCTTGCGGGCATTAATGACCATCGCTTTGGCGTCGACTCTTCTCCCCTTTTTTTCTATTTTTTCTCATTTCTTTTTTCTCTNCATAGAGGACCGGGGTGTAAGTCCCGGTGTCTTTTTGGGAATGGGCCTTTTGGTTCGTCTACTGCCGCCTATCTAATCTAATCTAATGGTGCTGGTCAAATTTTACTAATTTCAGTGAGCGGCGGTAATAGCTTTTTGACTAAAAAAAATATTCAGTCTTACATCACCAAAGGAGCAAAATGAACAACTCAAATGACAAAAATATGTATTAAACAAGTAATCATTTCTCAAAAGTTTACAATTACTAAAAAAGTCTAATTTACCAACATGATCCCCATGACGTTCAATAAGTTCAATAATCCTTGAATGCATGCTGCCAGTTAGTTTTTTGTTGTTGTAGTAACTATTATTAATGACATTTATCCGTAAAGCTATACATACTGTAGTGATGTAGTTTTCTGTGAGCAGCACTGTAGATTATTAGTGCCTTCCCATGAATATGGTACTCCTGGTAGTAACCTAAATTTGCCAGCTGTTAGGCTAGATGTTCAGAGGTGATTTACTGTTTCAAGAGTGGCCAGATATATAATTCCATACCTGAAGAGGTGTAATTGCGCTATGTTTACACTGTATGGTAATACTACTGGCAATATAGTAGGTACTCGTCTACATCAGGTATTCTATGGACAGGGCGAATGAGACAAGGCGTTGAGGCAGATTGTATAGTGGAACCGAGTCTATACACAGGCAGACACACTGGATAGTTGTTCACCAGCGCTACAACGCTACCTATGAATGAGCTGCGGTCGCTGATGACGGGTCACTTCTATAGACTAGCAGTACAGGGCGTTGCCGCTGTCGCTACTGCAGTGGTGACGCGCAGTCACAGAGGTTAGAGAGCCAATGTCAGATAAGGTTGACAGAGCAAAATATAAAGCTTCCATACTGACCCAAAACGCAGATCAGGACTTAAATTATAGGTAAGAGTAGTACAACCGTGATTCAAGTTTTATTCCAATTACTTCCGTTGTTTGGTCTTAGTAATTTATATGCCTGATGTATCCGACATATATATATACCGTGTCTTGTAGAAAAGTAGTGCCTCATAAGTTGAAATACTTTGAGTAGGGCACGTTCTCAACTTATTTGTAGTAGGTTTTATTAGGGAAGACTGTAACGAGAAAACAATAAAGGTGTAAATATGTACCGGATGATTCTGAATTCTTTGAACAAAATAAAACTATAGCTTCTTTACAATGAAATAAGCATATTTTATTCTATCGATGCACGTCCAAATATGTCTACCGGGCTTTGAAAAAGTCCTGACCTGTTTTGTATTTTCAAAATGTGAAACTCATTTTAAATACTTGATGAAATTTATTGACAATGACTCATTCCTAAACTATTTCAGATACTATAATAACTGGTAACAGTGCTCATTTTTATACATTGTTGGTAATGGGAACAAAAAGGATAAAGTTAGCAGCTCTCCTTCGCGCGGGTCACCAGAAGGCGGACATTGTTAGGTTGAAAAATGTCAGTTTATCAACGGTGAAAAAATGGGTCGAAAACCACCTTAAGAATAATGAAAGCCTCAAAGATCGACCACGTTCAGGCAGACCACAAGTTATTCAACGGAAGAATGTTCGAAGAGCCTTTGAAAATGATCCGAAACTCAAAATGATTGAATTTGCGAATACGAAGAAGATTTCTGTGTCAACCGTGTCAAGAGCTGTAAAGAGTGAAGGTGGAAAGAGCTTAGAGCATCAGAAAAGACCGCTGCTAACTGCTGACATGGTTAAAAAACGACGAGAGCGATGTTCCCGCATTCTTAACGACTTGAAAAGTCATGGAAATCGAGTCATCATTTCCTCAGATAAGAAGACCTTCACCGTGTATCCTGTCTTCAGCAAACAGAACGATCGAGTTGTGAGCTCTGGCCAGGACATCTCTGATGTTCTTTATGTCTCCACCACAAAGCATCCGGCTTCTATGGCGATGCTTGGCGTTGTGGCCTCCAATGGAGAGAAGATGCCTCCAGTGTGGTTCAAGGGCGGTTGCAGGTTGACAGGGGCTGAATACAGGGATATCATGGCCACAAAAGTTCTTCCTTGGATAAGAAAAATTGTCAAAGATGAAGATTACGTGTTTCAGTAAGATGGTGCACAAGCGCACACATCGAAAACCGTCCAAAACTGGATGAGCCAAAACATGACTTTCTGTCCCAAAGACTTCTGGCGCCCACAGTCGCCTGATCTCAATCCTCTGGACTGCAGCGTGTGGCCGCATATTGAGAGTAAAGCATACAAAGATCGCCACAACAACATTGAGGAGCTAAAAGCCTCTGTGAACCGCACTTGAGCCCAGGTGAGGAAGGACTACGTCCATAATGTGTGTAAGGATTCCCGACCACGATTAGGGCGTGTCATTGCTGTCAATGGAGGTCCTATTGAATAGCAATGTTGTTTAGATCATAATAAACTAATACATTACAAATCTTGTTTTATTTCATTATAAACAAAGCTTTTACGAACTTCGAATGGAAAATTATTAAAACATATCAGGACTTTTACAAAGCCCGGTAACATAAAAGTTACGTTGAATTAAAGTTTGGAAGAGCGATTCAGTTAACCGGCGGACTACTGCACTGTAGAGCAAATATAAAGATGCACACCCGCCAGTTGTTTAGATTGAACAATTTACTCCTGCTTTCCTGAAAATAAACATAGTATTACAGTGAATATTCATTTACCCTACCACACTAGCCGATTTGGGTTAGGTAGAAATGAAGCCGCCGTTTCCTGTAGCCACTTCATGAACTTTAACTTAATATAACTTTTAAATTAGACATTTTCGGACATGCATCGATAGAATAAAATATGCCTGCTTTATTGTAAGGAACCTATCGTTTTATTTTGTTCAAAGAATTCAGAATCATCCGGTATATATGTATATACTAGTGGCCCGTGCCGTCATTATAAATGACGGCCAAAAATTAACGCTTCACCAAAACCCCCGCCGTCTTTTGGGTTTCCTCATTTTTTCCCTATCTAATACTAAAGAAAAAGATTCCAAGGAACCCAACTTTTTTTTTCGCCCTTTGAAATCTGAATTTTCTCCTATCATATTAGTTCAATTTTTCCCCTATCTAATACTGAAGAAAAAGATTGCAAGGTACTAATTTTTTTTTTTTTTTTGCCGAAGAAAAAGATTGCACTTTTTTTCGCATTTTGAAATCTGAATTTTCTCCTATCTTATTCCCATAGAGCGTGACAGGAAAGATATAAATATAGTTATAAATAAATAAAAACACGACGTAAATTATTATATAGTACTGATTTGCAGTTTTTCTATTTTGCTGCATGGAGAATAGGTTGTGGAAATTCGAGCCTTAAAGAGGTAGCTAACGTATCCATGATACGGGGTAGAAATCGTGCAAACCAAAGGTCGGCCTTGCAATAGCTATCAACCTGAGCTGTGCTGCAGGAACCTGTTCGAGCCTGTAATGCCGGGAACACACAAGCATTTCTATTCCCAACTGGCTGCTCGGGTGTGCAGCTCGCGTGCCAGTTCGATACATGCATATTTAAAATCGGTAGCATAGATACCGTGGCATAAATGACGTCCGAAACTCGCATCCTCGCAACAAGTTGTCTTTATGAATGCATAGTGTGGCCCCGGCCTCAGTAAAGTAGCCCCGACGTAAAGCCCACTTATGCAGAAGCAGATTTATTACCCTAAATTTTCCGCAGTCCAGCTACAGTCCCTAGACACACGTATTTGCTCAACTCAAATTTTTATGTATTTTGATAAATTTAGGGACTGCTTTAGGATAATTAATATAGGAAGTTTATATAACGTATATATAATAGAATATTGAAACAGAACGCTCAAATGTGCACTTATAACAAGAAAATTTAACGCAAGTAAAAATAATGAGGGACAAAAATGTTTGACCAAAATAAATATGATGTTGAATCTTTTATATATAATAGTATAATTTGAATAAATTAGTTTGGAAATTATTCTAGAACGTTCACGAGACGTCTCGAAACGAATGCCATGTAAACAAACCACAGCAGGAGCAATCATTACCTCTCTAGACCTCTTTGAAGTCGCGCACACTCTCACTAATGCCCAAAGTTAAAGAAATCCCTGAAGCTACTCGTAAACGGATAATTGAACTTCGTAGTGAGGGATTAACTTATAGAGTAATAGCAGAACGTGTCAATGTTCCTTTTTCAACGGTTGGAGCAATAGTCCGCAAGCATCAAGTGACTGGGGCGGTCTCCAACCTGCCAAGAGCTGGAGCTCCGCTAAGATCAGGGGTCGTCCTCGGCGCTACATTCTACGTAAGATGACTAATGACCCCATGCCAACTCGTGCTGACCTTCAGAGTGAGCTGGCGTCTCAGGAACTGCATGTCAGCAAGAAAACTATTGTTAGGGCATTGAACCGTACCGGCATTCATTCATACACCCCTCGCAAAACTCCTCTTCTTACAGCAAAACATGTCAAGGGCCGCTTAACATTTGCTAAAGACCACCTGGACAAAGGAAATGAGTTTTGGGAAAGGGTTATATGGTCTGACGAAACTAAAATAGAACTTTTTGGACGAAACGAAGCTCGACATGTATGGAGGACACGTGGTACTGCCTATGACCCCAAGAACACCATCCCCACCGTGAAGCATGGAGGGGGCATGGAGGTTGCTTTACTGCCCATGGTGTTGGGGATCTTCATATCATTGATGGCAAGATGAATAGCTTCATGTACAGGGAGATATTAGAGAAGAAGATGCCTCCAAGTGCCAAAAAATTCTACGGACGGCGCAGGTGGACCTTCCAACAAGACTACGACCCAAAGCATACTGCGAATTTAACGAAAGAATGGTTTCAAAAGAAGAAAATAAATGTTCTTCCATAGCGTAGCCAATCACCGGACCTTAATCCAATCGAAAATTGTGGCGTCTTTTTAAATCTGGTATCCACAAACGGTGTCCCAAAAACCTTTCTGAATTATAGGTTATCTGCATGGAAGAATGGAAAAAATACCATCAAGTGAATGTGAAAAGTTAATTTCTAGCTATAACAATCGTCTCCATGCTATTATTGCCAATAAAGGTCCAATAAATTCCTAATGTCATATATTTTTTTTCGTCAAATACTTTTGTCCCTCATTACTTTTGCTTGTGTTAAATTTTCTTGTTATTAGTGCACATTTGACTGATCTGTTTAAATATTCTGTTATATAAATGTTACATAAACTTCCTGTATTAATTATCCTAAAGCAGTCCCTAAATTTTTAAAATACATAAAAAATAGAGTTGTGCAAATACTTATGTCTAGGCACTGTACATGAACAATGACAGGTGTTCCAAGAATCGGGCAAATAATTTTTTAATGTAATGTTCACATAACAATTCTGCAAAGTTGAAAAAAAGTGGAAGATTAGATTAGATAGGCGGCAGTAGACGAACCAACAGGGACATTCTCAAAGAGTCACCGAAACTTACGCCTCGGCCCTCTATGAGCTATTGCCATTATGTTAGTAGGATATAAAAGACTGAGGGAAAAGAGTAGAAGAAAACAGAGGAGGGAGGAGAATCTCAGCAAAAGTGACGATCATGAATACACGCAATCACGATCAATAGCCACTGATATGCGGAGTTAAAGATGTCAGACAGTGTAGTTGGAGCGGAAGAGAAAAAAAACGGATTAGGGGAGCCTCGGAGGCTTTGGCCGTTAAGAGTGTGCGACTCTTGGAGGAAGAATCCTTAGCTGTTGGGGATGTCTCTCCCAATGTATGTCAAGACGATTTTTAAACGCATTGACTGATTCCGCACTAACAACGTCGGAAGGGAGTCTATTTCAAATGCTGACCATGAAATACGGAAAGAACTGCTGACTCAAGCTTTATGCTTGAGTTTTTGACCATTGTTTCACAGGCGATCATTCTGTCTCTTTCAAAGAGTCCCGTTATAGGTACGTCGTTGAAGCCATTCCAATAATTTAATGTTTTTATTAGTTACCCCCTGAGTCGTCTTTGCTCGAGAGAGATCAGACTCAGTTCCTTTAGACGACGTTCGATCATATGGCTCGTTTCGCAGCTGAGGTATCAATTTCGCTGCTCTGCGTTAGACTCCTTCCATGTTATCGATATCTTTGCACAGATGTGGCGATCAAAATTGAACAGCAAATTCTAGTGCGGCTGCACTAATGCCTTGTACAAGGGGACGATGATGTCCCCTCATCTCCAAGTTGCGCTCATCCGACCAAATCACTTCAGCCCAATCATCACCAGTCCAATGTCCATGTGATTTGCAAACACAAACCTTTGCTTCCTCATGACATCAGAAGGCAGTGGTTTTGCCTAGCTTTGCATCCATTGCGACCACAATTCTACAAGTCTTCGTCTCACCGTCCGCGAAGAAATTTCTTTGCCAGTGGGTTCCTTACACTCAGCATTCATATTTGAAAACTTTTTTCCCTTCAGCAGTAATACCTTCTTCTTCAGTTTGTTGTTTCTTGACATCGTACACCATTCTTGGCCTTGTCCCGAACGGTTTTTGCTTTAATTGGCCTCCCAATACTTTTTGGCAGCAATTTGGACACCATTCTTTAAACACTTCATCTTTATAACATTTTTTCTTTGAGAATGTTCATTTTCAAACAGTGCAACAATTTTAGCCCTTTATTGAAAAAATTTATGTTTTCGATGCCATTTCCTAATAAACAAATGTGCTAAAGGACAAAACAATAAAAAATTTTCGTTCTCTAAATGAAGAGAGGTATTAAATGTGTGAAATTTGCTCAGACAAATTACACACGATTTACTGCCCCTACTGAATTAACTGGTTTAAACGGCATTATGGTAAGCGCTTATCTAACTTTGTTATTCAGAATGTAATTCTGATTCATCGAACATCACCTACAGAAGCAACATCTCTTCCGATATATTTTTTAATTACAAACTTTTCCAGGGGTGCCTTATAATTTTGTCCATGGCTGTATGAACTGTCCTGTACGTGTGCCAGAAACTAGCATAGCCTAAATTCAGTGGCTGTACCATTGTCATTGTAAAGTTCCTAAAAACGTTCAGGCACAACTGAAGAGCACAAATATGCATCCATAGCAGAACCGCCAATTCATTGTCGTTCCGTCCCTGCATGTGGCGTTGGGATTAGCGTCGTACTTATACTGAGGTTACCGAAAAGACGTAAATGGTCAGTGAAAGGCATAGGCTGTCTTATTATTAGCAATGAGATAATAGTAATGCTGTTCCGTAAATTTATCATACTTCAGTGACTCGGTGCTATAAGGTTGCTGACTCACTCTTCATCGCGAGTGCACAATACCACGGCACGTGATGGAATGCTTTCTAATTTAGCCAGGGACGTAAAAAAAACTGCTTCTTCATAATAAATAAATAAGTTTTAGTAAGAACACAATGGGTTCACAAAATACGCTTACAAGCTTACATGTACAAACAAAGTAGCTAAAGTTCAACTTAGTGATTAAGCCCAGTCACGCACAATGATAATAAATAGGTACACTCAGCCTACACATTGATGTTATAAATTTATATATGAATAATAAATACAGATTTCTCAATATTTGTTTATTTATACATAGTAGCAATCGGTGGAGAATGATGACATATTCCGGCAATGCCAAAAATGAGCAAAAGATCACTCTAACCTCCAGGAAATTGAGAATTTTATATAAAAGATAAATGCATTTGTAGAGTAAGTAATGCACAATAAAATTAAGGTTTTTTTCCTATTCGACCAGTGGCGTACGTGCCGACGAGGCGGTGGCCTGTGCATTCAAGCGAAGAGCGCATCATTAGGGGGTAAGCAGTTGGGCAAATTTAGTTCACATAATTTTAAAGAAAATATTACTCCATTTCTGCTTCATTTCTCCGTACACGCCGACTTATTTTCCTTCTCCTGGTATTAAATTATACCAGTACGATGCTCTGTACTGCAGACTCGGAGGAATACTATCAAAGAGTTGGCCACCGGTATTTGCCAATTGCCATCTTTACTTGCCACCACACGAAAATATTATTTTTATTGTTGCAAAATATGAGAAGTAACTGTAGTCAATAATTCAGGTTTTAATGCAATTTTAAGTTTAATCGTCAAATTCACAAGGAAATTGGCTATGATGCATGCGATAACAAGTTATTATTTTACTGTAGCTCAAATGCATTTGCCAGTATGAGTCATCAGTGCCAGCAGCCTTGAGCGCTGAAATCTGGCGCCCGTGGTCCTAGGTGCCAAGCCAGGTATGCCAGATGCCAAGCCAGGCATGCGAGCTCTTTGCAACGCTAGGCGCACTGACTCAGCAGAGATAGGTATGGACAGTTCCCGTGGGGCATTGATCTTCCTCATAGATGGGGTGGTTTGGAGGGTGCAGGTGGTTGAACTTTCCATGAATGACATCATAGTTCTTGACGACCCGTGCTCGACTGCAGAGATATTTACTTCGTTGGGGCCCGTTAGCCGATATCTGAGGGCGAAGTTGTACGCTTGAACTTTTCAGTTGAGGGTGTGGTTAAGTTGACTTTACCTTTAGTGGTCAATGATGATTTATTGCCCAATAATGATCAGCTAAAATTATTTTCGTTTGAAATAACAGATTTAAATACACGGCAATCAAATTAATAGGAATGAGCCAGTAAGATAACGACTTTAAAAGCAACCCAAAAATTAAATTTCGACGAAAATGTTAGCTTCATTAATTATTAACGGACTTACGGTTTGCTTTCCAGGACTCATCACAAGAGACAAGTTACATCGGTAGTGGTAACGTTATTAAAATAACATATAAGGGAATTTTTGCTTGCATGACAGCAGATTGTCTTTTCGATTGCACTGGCTCCTAGTCACTAAGAATAACGGAACATAATGGATTTGTTATGTTATTGTTTACGTACGTAATCAATATTATCCTTAATCATTAAACCTTGCCGCTATTGCATCACAGCAGAAAATGAGTAACTTTAGTACTTCATTAAAACTCAAATTTTTCTTCGGGGTTGATTCCATATACATACGTCGAAGAGTTGGAAACGCTTATCACCCTTAATGCGTTGTACCTACAGTGAAATTTGAGAGAGGCGGCGTTCTGGTTTGGGGCTGCATGGCCAGGCAGAAGGATGTGGGCGCAAGTGAAAGACAATAGCAAGGACTGACAAGGTGTTGTGACAGAGGTGAGAGTTAGTCCTTGCTGTTGTCATTCTCTTGCGCCCACATCCCACTTTGCGTGGCGATATGATCAGGGTAGGAAGTGTGGCAGCGGATTTTTCAAGCTTGAAAAGGGACACTCGGCTGACATTCAGATCGACAGCTACGCGGTTCACCGGCACTCCCTGCTTTGTTCTTGCGGCCACTGTACACTACTTATGAAGCTTTATTCTGTTCTTCCTCTTCTTTCCCGATATATTGTTGCCATCTACGTTTATCCTGCGTAGGAACACCGTTGTGCATGGGTTCCACTGTTCTATCGACATAGTTACTATATGTCTCTTCTGTTTACCTCTGTGAGATTGCCTTTGTTGTAAAAACGAAGGCGTGCAGTAATCAGTATAATGATAATTATCTCTAGTAAGACTTAATTGGTAGTAAATTAAACTGCATAACTTGACGATTTCATATAGTATTAGCCGAAGGAAATGCTTAGCGACTGTAGAGGAACAATTAAGATTACTGTAGAAGGTATAATTTCTAAATTGAGATTCCTTTTAAAATTGAGACAATACGCTTGTCTACCGTTTAGAAGCCCTACTGTATTTTTAATAAAATAACTTCTAACAGTCCTCGGCTTATCCCCATGGCCACTCAGCGAAATTGGGCTATGTAGAAAAAAATGAACTTTGAAGCCAATGCATTCGCGATTTGGTATGCTCCACAACCGTCTTAAACAGGAATAATCCTGCTGAACTTTCTTCTACCCAAAATCAGGAATTTCCCAGAGCCCTGTCGTCGTTGCTCATATCTCCGAGGCCCGGGTCATTACCAACCTAAAGAAGACGAGTTCCGTTGCAAATAAGAAGGCATCCGGACGCCTAAGAACTTCAATTGCACGAGATGACAGCCTCCTAATTTAAGGTCTCAACTCGAAGATCGTTTCGCCTCGGTGTTGGATTGCTCGCGATGTAAAATATGATACGAGAGAAGTGCAAACCAACACATGCGTTGATTACCTGTGAATTGATGATAGTTGGAAAATATTTATTGCACTGGAACTACAAACTTATAGGTTATCGGTGTAGACTATTTGCTGAAATTTAGAGAGAATTAGAACTCGAATAAAACCTGTGCCCTCGTCTGTTATTTAGCAGGTCGCAACAACCATTCGGCGCGTAATGGACTGTGACGATGTCAAATAATGTAAAACCGCCTCAACGTTCACTTTGATCTTGTCTGCAGTTTTTAAAGCGGCTAGCACACAAACGACAGACTCTGAAGCTGTGACTTCTCTGTCAGCAGCTAAAAACCGAAGATATCTTCACACTTTTGTGACAGCATCTATTAAATGGCACGATGGACCTTGGCCTATTTTTTTC
>LQNS02278165.1:21484007-21496127 GCA_001587735.2 Parhyale hawaiensis
GAAATCTGAATTTTCTCCTATCTTATTCCCATAGAGCGTGACAGGAAAGATATAAATATATAAATAAATAAATAAATAAATAAATAAATAAAAACACGACGTGAATTATTATATAGTAGATATATGATTGCTACCCGGGTACAGTCAGCTTCCTGCATCGTCGCTCCTGCTCTGAAATCCAATGGCAATAATTTTCACCGTGAGTCGCACTACTTATAGTATGATTTTATTTGGTGTAAGTTAAAGAAAAACTGATGTATGCCACTATATAGATATTTAATGTTTTAGAGGCGAGTAAGATCTCCCCCAGGGAAATATTATGGCGAACCCTGTATTTTGTCGGAATGACCTGGGTCCCATGTCCCGTTTCCTGGGTGACTTTTCCTCAGGGGAAGTTGCATCTGATAGCAGTTCCTGCTGCCAAGGTTAGTTTGTACCGTTAGGCAGGTTCTCTATACTTTCCCTTCTTCTCCATGAGGTGGGCCGCCGAATGGTGCTAAAGCGGGCTTTACACGAGCCAACTGATGGCAGTTTTTTGTTGTGAGTCATGGGGGTAAATTGCATGAAAGCTGTGAATGAAACAGAGTTGCCTTCACACGGGCCGCAGGAGTGTTGGCATGCATCTAACGCCAACACACTCCCAGTTTTCGCAATGCCTCATGACGAGGAGATTGTGAGTGCCGTCGCTCTCATCGCAGCTTCTGTTGTTTTCAAACAAAAGCAGCGAAAGAAAATTTGGGCTCGTGACTTCCGGAAACAGACTGAAACTTTTCGCCTGCTCACTCTCCTGGTCTCCAGTGGACGACATCCTACATCAACGAACTCTCTTGATCAACTGAGGCTACGGGCTGCATGGCACTCACTCTCCATGACACTCTCTCTCGCTCCCTCGTCGAGCACAATATTTTGCCTGTTGAGTGAGTGTCACTCTCCAATATTTGATGCTGGCATGCAGGAAGCGGCAAACATTTGGCCCGTGTGAAGCGCGCGTTAGTGACCAATCCCATGGGGCTACTACCTGCACCCATGAGGTGATGTTCACAGAAGAGACCATCCACACGAGTGTTTCTTTCTTCTGTCTCCTCCTCTTTTCGTTTTTAGTCTCTTGGAGACACTTCGCGCCTAATTTCTCCACCAGTAGTAGAGCACTGAGCCAATTTAAACTTTCCAGCAGGATTGCCGAGTTTGAATATGCCTACTTGAGGCTCCTTGCTTTATTTGTTTTCTACCTCTCTGAAATCTGCAGTAAATTTAGGAAGGAATAAATGACCAAGTTTTTGTGATGATCCATTCATCTGTATGTCTCCTTGTCTCTATGTTTACTTCTCTGTTCGTCAGAAGCGTAATTAAAAAAGTTCTGAATGAATCTTTACTAAATTTCTAGGAACTGTTAGGAGAGTTAAGAGAAACACCTGGTAAAAATTTGGTGATTTACTTCTCCGTTTGTCTGTATGTTTATTTTTTTGTTTATCAGAATATAACTCAAAGAGTTAAGGACAAATCCTCGAGAAATTTGCAGGGGCAATTTACCAGGAAAGTTAAGAGGATCGGTCGGTCACATTTTTGTGATGATCAGAGAGAAATCCTTGATTCGGCCCAAGTTTTTATTAACCCTGCATTGGTTGGCCGAGGTATGCGCTCTCAGAGTCCTTTTCTCGATATTACATGATTGGTTTAACCACTGTGTCCGCCAAAGCATTTCCTACAGAAACAGTTTAACGGATCTTTGCCATATTTACTGAAGTTACGAAATAAAGCAGTGATTATAAACTGAAAAGTATCTCAGCTGAAAAAGCGGTGAATCAACTACTCTGGCAACAGTGAGATTTTGGTTGGAAAAATGTGCTAGGCAGACGATAGCTGACATGACAATGTTATCCTGACATGACATGGATGTGGTTATTGCTACGTTGTTTATTCCCCGCCCCCAGCCCGGAATGAATTGTTCGTTATTTTTCAGTGCACTTGAATTAACCTGGGGTTTTATCTGGCCCAGTTCCACTCTTCTTTTGTCCTTCATTATTTCACACTTGGGATGAGCTGTGAATGTCAATAATCCATTCGATATTTTCCATGAGTAACAGCTGGTGGCTGCTGCGGAAGGGGAGGTGCTGCACAGTTTCATATGAGGATGTTTGTAATTCTAACACGGGTTGGAGGATGGTTGTTGATATTATTACCTCCGCCTAGGAGGTTATGTTTTCGTCGGGTCTGTCTGTTATTATGTCTGTCATCAAGACAACTCAAAAAGTTACCGACGGATTTGGATAAAATTTACATGGATTGTTAAGTATAATAAGAGGAACAGCTGATTAATTTTGGGGTAAATCCGTTCATCCGTTTGTTTGTCTGCCTTATTTTTGTCAAAGCAATAACTCTAAAAGTTATGGACGGATTTTTATGAACTTTACATGAGTTAGGTTTATCACGAAGAGTGGAACAAATTTCTGTAAAATGATCTGTTGGTTCGTTTATGTGCTTGTTGCTGTGTTTGATTCTGTGCTTGTGCGCAATAACTCGAAAAGTACTGAATGGATCTTTATAAAATTTACAGGAGTTGTTAGTAATGTTAAAAGACGTAATGATTAACTTTTGGTGCAAATCTGTTGGTTCGTTTGTAGGTTTGAATTATGTTTGTTAGCAGCATAACTCAAAAAGTTATGAGCGGATCTTCAAGAAAACTGCAGAAAATGTTAATACTATCGGAGGGCACAAATGATTTGATTTGCAGGTCGCTACAAAGAAGATCATTGTCAGCACCAATTTGAAATTTTTGTTGCCGGTGCTTTGCATGGCGGAGGTATACGCTCTCAGGGTGCTCTAGTTATTACTAATATTATACTGAGATGTCATCAACCACGCATAAATGATTGCAAATATCGTTGTATGAAATTATGCATGCAATACCACATATTAATAGCAATGAGGTGTCGCTGTTCATCCCAGGAAGAATTTGATATTTATGTAACTTATCTTTTTCCTTGCGTTCGATAGAAAGAATTATCTATAGCTCCACTAAATAATAAATTTTGTTGTTTAATATTGCTGAAAAACTCCAGTTTTAGTTAGCATAAAGTTCCACTGAGGTAGCCATTGCGTTGGTACCATTATATCGATTAACACATTAACTGTCTTAGAAAAATAGTCAATAAGTTGAAATTCAAACTAAGGCAATAAAATGCTTAAGCATCATATTACAGATACAGTTTTATCTCTTCAGTAACAAAAAGAAAGTGAGATTTTATTACATCTATTGAGACATTGAAAGAAGAATAATCATTCAATATTTGTGCAGGAATCCCTATACAGTTTAAAAACGTGTTTGAATATTTGTTTTGCCATCGGAAAAGATTCGTAATGTATCGCCCTTCATGTTACTACTTGTTATCCCTGACGCAGAAAATGGTTGTTTCTTACGAGGGGAATTTGAAAAATTCCAAAAAAAATTCTAATTCTGGCTGATCATGGCACAATCCAGTCATTACACATGATGGCAACGATGAGGTTGTGTTCCTCATTTTTTTTTTTCCATTGTTAGTATAGTAAAACTATGAATCATTAGTGTCAAATTCGCTGTCAAAACAAAGGTCAAGAATTGGGTTCCGCTTCATTCGAACACAACGCAACTGTCACTCACCTCACAGACGGCATAGCACATAAAAATTTCACAGTCACGAATTTCCAGCCATATTGGTACCTAACGCTTCATGCTCAAATCAGTAATTACGCACTTACCTATCCACGTGTATCAAACTTATATCCAAATTGGTGGAATGAGTCCGCGAAGAAGAGCACTACTTTTGTCAGAGCAATACGTTTGCATCAGCGCAAGACAGCTTAAATTTAGATAAAATATTTTCAGCAAATCCGTGAACTTTTGCCTTCCAATAAGAACTTATCTATTTTTATTTATTTTCCTACACTTGTAATATTGTGTGGAGATTTTGCTGTTTTCTTATATTCATAAAGCTTGAGCTCATCTTGATGTTGCTGCACCTGCAGGGTTGCTCTGAATATCCTGCTCCTTTATACCTCTGCCAGCCCCATTAGCCTGATTGTCTGTGGTCATTTCATTCATGCGTCCATGAAATTATCATAGAACTTGCACCACATTAAAAATACGCGACGCCATAAAAGGAATGAATAACTAAGCTGGCCAAAATTTTGCCTGGTAAATGTTTTTGTGAAAAGAAAGCATAAAAGTGCAGTTGAGCTCTACCATAAAATTAATTTTTCCTATGAAATGTGCGTGATATACGACAATCAGTATGGGCAACTTCATAGGTACGTGCAACGTAACTATGCATTTTTGAGTCGAAGTATGGGTTTTATAACAGTTGCTGGTGGGTGATTAAGTGATTTCGGAGTCACTGCTGAGCTTAGCTTGAGAGCATGACGACAGTTTTGTTCCTACTAGCGTGGTAAAGATGCCTCCGGATTTTATTATAATTATGGGTAATCCATAGGTTTCCAAACTACTCAGCGGATTCTTAAGTTATCGAAACAACTGGTGAAGGCGTCAGAATTCAAGACTGTTTATGAATGATACAGCTAGGTCATTAAGTGTGGAATCTATATAGTACTCATCGCCCTAATGTCAATCAATAGTTATTCACTACATTGCATCTAGGTTGTATCGCGGTAAGTAATTAGCGCATTTGTTGCCACCACAAAGAGCCGAGTGTGTCAACAAGTAGAGTGCAGACTGTCACTGAACAGTGAAAGATACAGGTCGGACCTTAAAATTTTATAATTGTTCGATGTAAATTAGGCATGTGGTTGGAAAAGGCAACATCACCGAGTTACAAATACTGGATAAGCAGAATTCTCGTTCATTTTTTTCCATCATGTGTGGATTTTTGGAATGGTGTTGCTGGCTCTGTCTTTCCTAGTGCGGATATTGGCGGTTTTAAACGATATTTACACAGAGCTATTCTGTGATCTCGGATCTTCTCCTTTTTTTCTTCTTCTTCTTCTTCGCCCGCTGGGCTGGTTGCATGGAGGTTTGTCAACCTCATGGACTTTCTCCGTTCCCACGTCGCCATTCTAACGTAATTTAATAATAATAATAGAGAAACAAGCAATGTCGTTTTTGTATTCGTGATCCTCTGATGAAGTATTCAGTAGTCAGTTTTAGTAATGTTTATACTTAACGTCTCAGTTACAGTTTCATATACTATACTTACCCCCGCCAAGGAGGTTATGTTTTTGTCGCGTTTGTCTTCTGTTGATCTTTTTGTCTGCCACAATATAACTCAAAACGTTATGGAAGAATCTTTAAGAAAATTACCAAAGCTGTTATTTCTATTAAAGGGCAAAAGTGACCAAATTGCTGTTCTTATAAAAGTGAAATCATAGTTTTAGGACTAATTTGAGTTTTTCGTTAACATTGCCTTGCTCGACGGAGGTATGCGCTCTTAGAGTGCTCTAGTTATGCTTCGTTTAATCCCCAAGAAATAGTGATAATGAGGAGCATCGACGACACCGTATCACCATAAATACAGAAGTAAGCACTTCAGTTGGACTCACTGCAAGAATCATTTACGTTACCTATGGGAGCAATTTTTAAAATTAATGTTGGAAAATGTCACCAGCGGTGTGCTACAATTTCTTCTGGAGATTTTAATGGCAAGGGTCGTCCATACTCAGAAAGACGAATATGCCAATCGATAGGGAAGCTTTTCAAGATGCACTATATAGGCGAGGCCAGTGCAAAGTTCACGCAGATCATTAGCTGTACAATTGAAAACAACTCATACCGGGCATAATTTTCAGGGATGATCTCAAAACTTGGATAATGGGTATCATTTGAATCATGTCGAACGAAACCAAAGATTAACTGTCTGAAAATCTTTACTTTCAAGTAACAATAGGTAACCATTTCGCAAAGACCTGTCACTAAGGACAAGCCACGGGTTCTTTACAATACTCAAGTCGAAAAAATAGTGGTTAAATCGAAATCAAAGCTCACTGCCAACTACAAAGCAAGAACTAAACGCAAGGAAGATATTGCTCTGTTTACTTTCAAAATTTGCAAACTTTTGAAGTGGGCTTTAAAACGCTAGTGGAATGTACACCTGTATAGTTCTGAATCTTCCGCTCAATCCATTCATTATGGATTTTCAGCTTGATTACATCAACACAAGTCAGTAAACTTCCAGGTCCGGCTAGCTTGGGACGGCATGGAGACTTCGCTGCACCAGCTCAGCACGAGAACTTCGGAGGATGACTCCCGGTGGAGGTGAGTTGAAAGGGTAGAGGGCGCTGCTTTTTCGATTGTTCACTGGGTTTTCTTTCGAGCAATCGTAATTTTTCTCCTCTATCGTAAGCCCCGCTCAAATAATAGATAACTCCTGCACAGCCGTATAAATTTGAAACTATTATACCATTGTAAAATATTACCAGTTTGCGATTTATTTCATGTTTCAATTTTTCACTTTGCTTGTCTGCGCCTGATCAGACCGTAAAATTAGAAGCTGTAGACATATTGCTCTACATTTCTATAATGTTTTTAGATATGTGCCTCAGGCATTAGCGCAGTTAATTATTCAGTTAGGTTCGCCTCTTTTCGGAGCGAACAAGTCAAAACTTCCATAAGAATTCAAACGGCGCTGCGTTATTTAGGCCATTGGCCATAGGATATTCTATTTTCTCCTTAACTTGACTGCTTTTCTTCTAGCTTTCGCCTTTCCTCTCAGCCTGCTGTGCCTTTGCGCATTTAATAGACGTTAAACGCCTCCGTGCGTGGGTTTCAAGCTCTCGTGAACTATTGGTAGGTCCTTTTAGAGGCGGAAAGCTAGTGATATCTATACATTATTAAAGGAAATTACAGTAAAGGAAGTATTTACGTGCACTGAACGATTTTTGTGAGAATTTTAGAAATTATAGTGCACATGCTTTTTACATACAGGTTACCCAATCTTTCTTGACTGCGCAATGGCTAACTTTAATATGGGTTGCCAAATTTATTCTTATATGCGTGGTTCCTATTTAGGTTGCACAATTTACTCTATTCTCAAATGCTTTGTTCCTATTTTTAGGTTGAGCAATTTCTCAAATGCGTGGTGCCTATTTTTAGGTTACGCAATTTCTCATATGCGTGGTGCCTATTTTTAAGTTACGCAATTTATCATATGCGTGGTGCCTATTTTTAGGTTGCACAATTTCTCAAATGCGTGGTGCCAATTATTAGGTTGCACAATTTCTCAAATGTGTGGTGCCTATTTTTAGGTTGCACAATTTCTCATATGCATGGTGCCTATATGCTGCACAATTTATTCTCGGGCTTGGTTGGTAACAGTATGTGGCCAATTAATCTCTCAGTGCCACCGTGCAACCAGTAGGTTACCAATTAATTATTTATTGCTGAAGTGCAACCAGTAGGTTACCAATTAATTATTGCTAACATGCAACCTGTAGGTTACCAATTAATTTCATATTGCTGAAGTGCAACCAGTACGTTACCAATTTATTATTGCTAACGTGCAACCTGTAGGTTACCAATTAATTTCTTATTGCTGAAGTGCAACCAGTAGGATGTCAGTTTATTATTGCTAACGTGGAACCAGTAGGATACCAATTTATTATTGCTAACGTTCAACCTGTAGGTTACCAATTAATTTCTTATTGCTGAAGTGCAACCAGTAGTATGTCAATTTATTATTGCTTACGTGAAACCAGTAGGATACCAATTTATTATTGCTAACGTGCAACCTGTAGGTTACCAATTAATTTCTTATTGCTGAAGTGCAACCAGTAGGATGTCAATTTATTATTGCTAACGTGGAACCAGTAGGATACCAATTTATTATTGCTAACGTGCAACCTGTAGGTTACCAATTAATTTCTTATTGCTGAAGTGCAACCAGTAGGATACCAATTTATTATTGCTAACGTGCAACCAGTAGGTTACCAATTAATTTCTTATTGCTGAAGTGCAACCAGTAGGATATCAATTTATTATTGCTAACGTGCAACCAGTAGGTTACCAATTAATTTCTTATTGCTGAAGTGCAACCAGTAGGATATCCATTTATTATTGCTAACGTGCAACCAGTAGGCTACCAATCAATTTCTTATTGCTGAAGTGTAAGCTGTAGGTTAACAATTTNGGAGGCTGTCAGATGTCGAACTAATCAGTTCTGTCGGTGCTTCGTGCCCTGGTCGGCTAAAGTTTGGAATTCGTTGCCTGCATCGGCTTTTGGTCGTGTTGGCCTGCAGGCTTTTAAGTCTGCTGTTAGTGGTTTTTTGCTGGATTTCCTTTATCAGCGTATTGGGCTTCCCGGTGTTGCAAATGCTTCATTTGGGTTGTATTACCTGTCCGTGGGAGCCCAAGCGTGAAGTTTTAATAATAATAATATTAATAATAGCTTGGGACGTCTTTCGGGACGGCATGCTGACTTCGCTGCACCAGCTCAGCACTAGAACTTCGGAAGATAACTCCCTGTGGCGGTGGGTTGAAAGGGTAGAGGGCGCTACTTTTTCGACTGTTCACTGGCTTTTCTTTCGAGCAATCGTACTTTTTCTCCTCTATCGTAAGTCCTGCTCAAATAATAGATAGCTCCTGCACAGCCGTATAAATTTGAAACTATTATACCATTGTAAAATATTACCATTTTGCGATTTATTTAATGTTTCAATTTTTCACTTTGCTTGTCTGCGTCTGGTCAGACCGTAAAATTAGAAGCTGTAGACATATTGCTCTACATTTCTATAATGTTCCTAGATATGTGCCTCAGGCATTAGCGTAGTTAATTATTCAGTTAGGTTCGCCTCTTTTCGGAGCGAACAAGTCAAAACCTCCATGAGAATTCACGCGGTGCTGCGTTATTTAGGCCATTGGCCACAGGATTTTCTATTTTCCCCTATACTTGACTGCTTTTCTTCTAGCTTTCGCCTTTCCTCTCAGCCTGCTGTGCCTTTGCGTATTTAATAGACGTTAAATGCATCCGTGCGTGGGTTTCAAGTTCTCGTGAACTATTGCTAGGTCCTTTTAGAGGCGGAAAGCTAGTGATATCTATACATTATTGAAGGAAATTACAGTAAAAGAAGTATTTACGTGCACTGAATGATTTTTTTGTGAGAATTTTTGAAATTATAGTGCACATGCTTTTTACATACAGGTTGCCCAATCTTTCTTGACTGCGCAATGGCTAACTTTAATATGGGTTGCCAAATTTATTCTTATATGCGTGGTTCCTATTTAGGTTGTACAATTTACTCTATTCTCAAATTCTTTGTTTCTATTTTTAGGTTGAGCAATTTCTCAAATGCGTGGTGCCTATTTTTAGGTTGAGCAATTTCTAAAATGCGTGGTGCCTATTTTTAGGTTACGCAATTTCTCATATGCGTGGTGCCTACTTTTAGGTTGAGCAATTTCTCAAATGCGTGGTGCCTATTTTTAGGTTGAGCAATTTCTCAAATGCGTGGTGCCTATTTTTAGGTTACGCAATTTCTCATATGCGTGGTGCCTACTTTTAGGTTGAGCAATTTCTCAAATGCGTGGTGCCTATTTTTAGGTTGCACAATTTATTTTCGGGCTTGGTTGGTAACAGTATGTGACCCCTTAATCTCTCAGTGCCAACGTGCAACCAGTAGGTTAACAATTTATTCCTTTTGCTTACGCGCAACCTGTTAGTTACGAACCATTTTCTACGTCATATTTATAGCAGTCTATTGTTGTACTACTGAGGCTATAGTTTTAAATCAAGTTATAATCCTTCTGCACAATGACTCTGAAGCATTCTTAGCTACATTCAAGGTATAAATATCAATCACTCGAGCTCCAGCGTAGCTCGCTTTTGTGCGAATATCTCCCGTTTAACTGAAGCCGTAAAATTTCTACGTTAGAAACTTGAATTTGTATTTCTGGTGTGCAGGTTGCTGTCTTCTTGTGGGTATCGCGATGTCTGGAAGGTCGCCCGTTCGTCCTCGGAACTCGCCGAGGGCGGACTCTCCCAGTTAAGGACGACACAGGTATCCACAAATTAAAATTTTACGCCATTGGTGTAATGGCAACCTCTATAATAAACCTAACTAATCCCTGATGTGTAATTTTCCATCCTGTATATTTTCAAGAAGTATCTGTATAGAAACAATTTTACTTTTGAGTAAATAATTGTGCAGGCTTCTAGTTGTGCTTTAAACATTTTTTTTTTTTTTTAATTAATATTGACCGGTCTTATCAGTCTTATACACTTTGTGCTGTGTAACTTCAAGCACAATGACAGAATGACTTAGAGCAACCCTCCGTATATTTACAATTGCAATTATGTGACTGCAATTACGTTCTGGATAAGGAAGTTTTTTCCTCCCGATTTGAAATTCGTGGTAAGCAGCACTACTGGGTTCTAAGAATGGGCAAAGAAAAATTCATCATCATGAATACAGTTTACTAAGGTAAAAAGTTTTGCATTAATTGCAGCTTCTGTTTTGTAATTGATTTTATAAAATGATATGCCGTATAGCCAATAATTGAGGCTTCTGTCCACTTCTCACAGCCCGCAAAATTAAATTCTGCGATAGCCGTATTGTTTTTGAATGAAAAAATTCTACAAGTGTTTTATCGATTCATTTAATATATATTTTGTACGTTTATAGTAGCTCCTGCTCGTTTTCTTCTACATCAGAGAAATTCTGGTCATATTTAAAACAATTTAATGCATAAAGCTACTTACAAATTCATAAAGTTACAAAAAACATAACTCTTAACTATAAAATGAGGATGAGCGCTGTTCTGGTCGTCCGTGCAATAGCACGCTGAAGTTTGCGGCTCCAAAGTCCATTTAGAAAACTTCGAAACGCCTACTGCGTGCAATGGCTCTCATCTTAGAATAGTTGAATCACTTTATATTTTAGACTGAAACCAATTTTAAAGACCAGAACAGTGCTCATTCTCTTTTTAGAGTTAGGAGTTAGTTTTTTTGTGACTTTATGAATTAGTAAGAAACCTTATGCATTAGATTTTCATTTGGAATATCCTTCTCTTTACGGAAGTACTGATGATGGGTGAAGGCCGAAACGTTAACATTTTTTGAAGCTATTTACGTAGCTGAAGCTTCATATGTTTGAATTTTTCTCCATTTTAAGACTTTGTTTCGTATCTTCGTATCTTACAGAGCGACATTTTCCTCTCTACATTGCTTTTGAAATCTGGTTTTATTTTCTAGTTGTAAAACATCTACAATACTAGTATACCCGGCCGTCAAAAGTTACGGCGAAAAGTTAGTAATCATACTTTTTCATTGATCACAATTTTGTATATAATTTTCTTATGTAGGATGCACTGTCGCTGCTATCTGGAAGGAACATAGGAGATTAGCATAACCGGCCCAAATTCTTCTGAACAACTCAAACCTTTTCTTTAATGATACCTTGAAAAGTAATTCTTTTTTAGCTTGCAGTCAAGCATCACTCTCAATATAAATTGAGCTCGGTATCTTAGATACTTATTGATGCATAAAGTCAGAGATTTTTTGCTCTAGCGAAAAAACTGCTCAGCGGGCTTTGGGTTTGGCGGGGTTCGACAGGGTTATAATTATGATGGAGGTTAGCTTAGACGGTGGTTAAAAACCAGCGGTAGGCCACAACAAAGTAAGTTATAATAGCGTAGCTTAGGATTGCTACATTTTAGACAGTGAAAGCATTAATTGACTGTAGAATTTTTACGGGTCCTGCACTAGTTTGCAAATGTTTCACCACTCTTTAATCCACCTGTTAGAAGTGTTCAAACACATGCAGTTAGAAACGGGGCATAAGCATATGCAAAGCAAGTGAAGCTTGAGTTTTGTACATTGGTATACGTAATCATTAAACAAAAAGGCCAAACACAGATGGGTAGCCGCTGCAGTGCTGTACTCAGCTGTTCTGGCATGCTTAGAATTAAATAAAACAATACCTTCAGAAAAGTTGGACAACCGAGAAAAAATGGAAAGAGACAACTGTTCAGCTTATTTATTTTTCCGCTCCCCGTAGTTGAAACACTTGCAAAACTTTTATCTGCAGCCGCCTGCCCGCATCTCGGCTAACGAAATGTTCTTTTCTCTTCATCACAGCTGTGCATGGCTCCATTTTCCCAGGCCTGAAGTACAACTTTTGCTCGAGCAACGAACTGTTAAAAAA
>LQNS02278165.1:21583113-21594372 GCA_001587735.2 Parhyale hawaiensis
AAAAATTCAAATCGGCTCTGAAACCATGATTTTCTTTATATCAAAACCAAAATCTGATCACTTGTGCCTTTTGATAATGTCAACAGTGTCCGTAATTTTCTTGGAGATCCGTTCATAACTTTTAGAGTTATGCTCCTAACAAACATTTTAACAAACATAGGTCAAACACACAAACGAACCTACTGATCAGCACCAAAATTTAACCAATTATGTCTTTTAACATTACTAAGAATTCCTGAAAATTTCATAAAGATCTATCATGATGTTTTATAGTTATTGAGGTAACAAACATAAAATCAAACAACACAACGACAAACAAACAAACAGATAATTCCACAAATTTGATCGATCATTTACTCTCTGTAATAAACCCAACAACTCATGTAAATTTCATTAAATTCCGTCTATTACTTTTTAAGTCAGGGCACTAACAAAAAATAGGCAGACAGACAAACAAACAAACGGATGAACAGATATCCACCAAAAATTAAGCATCTGCTCTTCCTAACATACCTAATAAGCCCTGTAAATTTCGTGAAAATCGGCCTGTAACTTTTTGAGTTACCTTGATGACAGACAGACAGAATAACAGACAGACAAAGCCGACGAAAACGTAACCTCCTTGGCGGAGGTAACGAGTCTCACTGTCACGTAGAGTAAATTCATATCAATAACCGACGAAGTCAATGTATTAACGCGGAATGTTGCCAGACCAAACATAAAAAAAAAACAATCTGAATTGACGTTCTATATCTATCATATAATAAAAAAAAGAGTATTTTAACTTAGCCAAGTAAATTTTTTCCTTTATTTAATAAAAATCGACACCATAACTTTCGTAAAGGACTACCAAAGAAACGTGCAAAACTCATCGAATGCTAAAAAACCCAACGACAAACCGAGTGCAAAAAGAAGTTAGATGAGACAGAACGTCAGCTTGCAAGATCACACGCTGAAGAAAAACAGGAAAAAGAAAAGAAAGCCATTGAAAAAACAAAAAACAATAGCAAATATTTCTTTGCCTATGCATCACATCGTTCATCAGTAAAATCAAAAATCGGGCCACTGGTGAATGAAACAGGATCTACTGTTGATGATGACCAGGAAATGAGTGAAATACTAAGCCGTCAATATTAAAACTCTTCACTGACAAAATTTCAAATCCTGTAATGCCAAGAATTGATTTAACTACAAACTACCTAACGGACTTCGAGTTCACAAAACTAAGCATTGAATTAGTCATTGACGAACTTAACGGCAACAGTGCAGCGGGACCGGATGATGGGCCTGCAAAAATTCTTAAGAGGTGCAAGCAAAGCATCTCTTACCCCCTATACCTTATGTGGCGAAAATCGAACTTTCTTCTGTTGAAGAATTGGTGCTATGATCCATATTGTCTTCAGAAACACATTGTCTGATCTGGTGGAAACTTGTAAGTCATGTGTAAAAGGACTCTGTTGAATTGACGGAACTCCAAACGCTTGCCGCTGTAGATTAACAGAAAGCTTAGATGTTTCTGGTGAATAAAACGCAAGGCAGTCTTCTTTTTTCTCTCTCATCTTGCCGTCCATTCGCAGGGACCTTTTATGTTTTCTTTGATCTTTAACGAAGAGCCTGTTGAGATCCGTCGACTCCTTTCTATTATATGCAATGAGGTGCACGAGTTGTCATGAACAGTTAAAATTCTGCATTATAGCGCTGCAACACGGATAATGGTTGCAAACTTGACAATGCATCTTATTTTACAGTGTGGCATACAGTTACAGTAAGTAGAAAGCATTGAAAGTCTGAAGAATATTTTGCATAACGGATTACTGTTAATGCGTAGTCCATTACAGTAAGAATGTATTTCTTAAAAAAAATAGCCCGTTCATCTGCAATGTGTCTGGAGCCTGGAGGTATGCACGAGGAGCAAAAATGAAATTTCTAAATGCACGCAGATATTCATCTGCTAAATTTTCACAAAAGCCTTGGCCCCTATAAATTATAAGTTTCTTTTAAATTATAAAATTCCGTTGGAATATCTCGGGGAGTTATAACCACAAAGATAAAAACGGAAGGTCTCGCAGTAGAACGGCAAATTTATGGGAACAGTAAGAATGAGAGTTCATTAGAGGTGGCATTGATCTTGAGGACGCCGTTGCTCGTTAATTTTTGCTCCGTTACTGCATTTTATATAAAACTCTGAATGTTCTATAGCCAGCCGTGTGATTATTGCGCGATGTACCGTAGCGGAAGTATGGCTGTATTGGCAACAGGTTGGTGTCTGTTGGGTGTGTCTGTATATATCAGCATGTTTGTCCGAGTAATGAGTTAGTTATGAACGAGCAGCGATGTGGGGAGGTTGTGTTATGAAACTGTATGGGTGCATCACACAGGCGTCAAACTCGCCACGCGCTATGTACGTGTGTGTACGGGCATCGGTGTACGTGCGGGCGGCGTTGAAGTTCGTGTGCTGTACGTGCCTGCTCGCTGTATAGTAGATTATGTTAGGTTAAGTTAGATAAGGTTAAGTTAGATAAGGTTAAGTTAGATAAGGTTAAGTTAGATAAGGTTAAGTTAGATAAGGTTAAGTTAGATAAGGTTAAGTTAGATAAGGTTAAGTTAGATAAGGTTGGGTTAGGTAAGGTAAGGTTAGTTTAGGCTAGGCTTGCTTAGGTAGCGCTTATTGTAGTTCTTCTGGTGGTTGTTGCGCGACAAGATAGCTCACTTGAACGCACGCACAGTGATGAGCGTACACAGAATGGCGAGTTTGACTCTAGTGCATCCGACACGACTGTAGATGTTTAATGGATCGATGAAGTTAAGATACATATATTACTTCTCGCGATATCTAACACTGAAAGACTTATGATACTGATACATTAGCCCTTATAAGAATGACATTTATTTTTCATTTAATTTTTAAGGTCATGACGTGTGTCTCTAATTCCAAGTGCGTTGCAGATTCTCCAATATGAGAATTGCATGGAATCTTCGGCCTCAGGTCAGAAGCGTAGTGATAGGAGAAGGACAAATTAATATTTTCTTCTCTATACGTAGCATTTCAGGCAACAAAATACTACATTCGTAGTAACACCGGGTCCGCCGCAATTAAAATAACAATCATTTTATTGAAAGTTTCAATGAAAAAGTAGCAAAATTGGAAATTGACTAAGTAGACATTTGCTCATAGATATTTCATCCATAAGCAATAGAGGTTATTCAATTTTGCTTTCTCTTTTTTATTGGCAGACTTCATTCTACGTTGGAGAGCTTCACAGTAAGATCGAAGCACTTCTTGCGGAAACAAAGACAATTCTTCACGCAGCTTAGTCTTCAAGGTATCAAGCGTAGAAGCATAGAGAATAAGACCATTGGGTCTAAACAAACATTGTGCTACCTCTCATACGTGGACTAGTACTGTGAGTTACACAACCCGTAACATAGCATTTTGATGGTGCCGTGAGCAGGATTCCAAACTTTGGGTTATTGCTAAATATTGAATATTATATATTGTTATTTGTTCATTTGAAATTGATTAAATATATGGGTGATTTACTAACCACTAACATTAGTTTTACTGTAAAGGTCAAGTCATCAGAGTTGTGACACCAGTATCTTGATATTAATTTTCATAATCTTCCTACTATATTGCAAATAGTCTTGAAATTTGGTTAAGGGATCAAGTCTCGTACTAGAATTTAGTTTTGAATCATGGCCCACGGAGGGAACAAAAACATTTCCGAAGTGGATGGTGCTAGTAATGCAAAATTATCTCCTGATCAAAAGGAGGAAGAGTCCCTAAAGGAAACATGGAAGTATTTCATTGAATTTTTGGAAGCTGTCAAGAAAAGGAGCTCCAAGGAGATGTCAGAGGGTACTAGTGGTATTCTCAATAATGTCCATCAGGACATCAAAAAGTTTCGCAACGACACCATGGAGGAGAAATTACCGGTGAAGATAGAGGAGGTTGCTAAGNGGAAGTATTTCATTGAACTTTTGGAAGCTGTCAAGAAAAGGAGCTCCAAGGAGATGTCAGAGGGTACTAGTGGTATTCTCAATAATGTCCATCAGGACATCAAAAAGTTTCGCAACGACACCATGGAGGAGAAATTACCGGTGAAGATTGAGGAGGTTGCAAAGACGAGAATCAAACAAGAAGTTATGACTAAAGCTTCAGGTGCCATTACCAAACTAGGAAATGCGCCTCAACCGTCCAGACTGGCATCCAGTGTTAGTTCCAGAGCAACTGCTGTAACTTCGGATTTGGCTTCCTCTTCCTATAATTTAAACAGAGAAAGAAGGAAAATCAGACGAAGAAAGAAGACTGAACTTGGAGGTGCAAGTGCGTCAAATTCAGATGACTTAGAAAGTGATGAGAAGAGAAAGACAAAAAGGCGCACTGCACTGAGAAGGAGGAGCAGAGTCAGAAAGCTAATTGAGAGTGGTAGAGATGATGACTTCAATGACGATGACAGAGGTAGTCTCGTCGAACTCCTTAGGAAGTTAGATAATAGGATTGTACCAAAGCAAGAGCCTTTCAAGGAGTCATCTGGCCAAGACCTAGCCTAGTATTTGGAACGTTTAGAGGAGTGCTGCTCAGATAACTTTAGGGGCAGGAGGTATTTGTGGATTGCTGAGCTGGAACAACAGCTTGATGGCAGAATTTTATCAGTCTTCCAATCCTTGCGGGAGCCCAGTGACACCTTTGACCAGGCTAAAAGAAAATTGCTGCAATGGTATCAAGACAGCAAGGAAATAAGAAAGAAAAAGGCCAGAAGAAACGTTGAACACGCCTCACAGAAATCTCGAGAACCACTATTTGTGTTCAGTACTCGTCTTGAAGGTTTGTTTAAGACAGCGTATCCTACTCACTCCATCAACGAAAGTAAAACCTTGAAGAATCGTTTCTTAAAGCTGCGGCCAGAAATTAATGCTCAGATTATGAGCTATAAGCTGCAAGACAGAAAAATCACATGAAAGCTAATAAAGAAATGTGCAAGACTGAAAAATATGGAGTTGGATACTGACAAGAGTGACAAAGAACAAAGTAAGTCATCTAACGAGACGGAGGGAGTGTTTATCAACCTGACTCGGTCTTCAGGTACGTCGCATCAGTCGGTCAGGAGAAGGAACATCATGGCAAAGCCAAATCAATATGAGCGGTGGTCTTTGAGGCAAAATGCCCCAATGAACTTTACCCAGGGTTATCAGCACCAACAAACTGAGCGAGAAAGTTCGAGACCATCTGTTCTCCGGGATTTTATCAATAGAAATTTCAATAGAAGGCCTAGCTCTCGGCAGTATGAGCTTCCAGAGGAGTACCAATATACTGGGGGATCAAGATACCTGCCATTGAATGCTCTTTGCAGCATTTGTGACCGCTATGGACATTCAGCTAATAATAGTCGCTCGCGGTTGAGAACCTGCTTTCGCTGTGGATCTGGAGATCATTTCATTTTGGACTGTCCAGAAAATTATGCCAATAGAGCAAAAGGATAACCGCCTAGATTTAATGGCCGAGGTCGTGTATCGGGTCATACGGGCAATAGACAACCACCTCATCATTATGATGTTGGATGTCGATCCAGAACTCAGTCTCAGGGTGAATTCAGAGATGGGCCTCAGCAACGTGATGTTAAAAGGTATAGCTATAGCTACGAGTACAATGATCAGCAAGCCTCTCGAAACCGAAACTTTCCCTCTAGAGGTTGGGGTGGTCGACCAGTTAATAATCAAACTGGAAACTCGGCATCTTCTCGAGTTGATATTCAAACGCAAACTGAGGTGGAACGCGAGTCCTCAAACGGGTAATCTCTGACGTGGTCGAGGACACGGCAGAGGGTGAATATGATTCGTCGGTTGCAGTTGGAGAAGACTCTGGATTGAACAATGCCCAATCTCACAGTGCACTCAAGTCTTCTGAATCAGAGGATTTATCCCATAATGGGACAGTAGTTTCCAATACCGGAGAGCATGAGTCTGGTACTGCTGGTTCTGATGGCTCTGAGTCAGATTTGGAATTCAATTTGAGTTGTTTGGAGCCAGTAGGCTTGCTAAAGGTTGACTTGAAGTAAAAGATGGTAAATTACTTTCTCTCATTGATACTGGTGCCACAAATTCTTTCATTCAGGAATCCAATTTCGATAGGTATGGTTAGATGATGACCAGTAAAATTTCCACTTGTATCAGGGGTTTGGGATCTACCACCTTGCAGAGCTTAGGATCTGCCCCGTTGGATGTTAAATTTTATAGTGTGCCCATCCCCGCCTCATTTGAGGTGGTGAAAGATGAAGACATTAAGTATCCTGTTGTGCTTGGTATGGATTTTTTTTCTTCTAATATATTCACTGTGGACATGGGTAGGAAAGGATTAGGAAATATAACACTAACATGTCAATTTTGAATGTTTATTTTTTTGGCTGAAGATGGAACTGTTCTTAGTTTGGTGCATGAGAATGTACCAATATATGCTTCTGCCAAACAGAAGCTGCCAAAAAGTGGAAATGTTTGCCTTCCTCTTGTAACAAATTTGGGTGATGAATCATGTGATCCCAACTTAACTTTGATGTACTATGAGGGTCATCATAAGAATCCCAATGTGCTATTGGTAGATGGAATCATGGATCACAGGAGTGATAAGTTTGTGTTAGCGCGAAGTTGGGAGAGTAATCAATGCTGTGTTAAAGCAGGTGATTTGATTGGAAGAGTTAGTATGAAAGATGAGATGTCTGCCGAGACTGATTCTAAGGCATACTGTACTAGGGATAGGCTAAAGACTGAAATAAAGTTGGGAGATGACCTTTCTGATGAACAGAAGGGCCTAGTTTACCAGATGCTTTCCAGAACGTAGGGGCTCTCAGCATTGGAGATGCTGACATTGGTACTGCAAAGGTTTTGCCTCACCATATAGAGCTTACGAACAATACACCAATATGGCAGAAAGCAAGGAATTTTTTCTGAACCGATCAACAATGAAATAGAACAACAGTGTCAGGAATTGCTGTGTGACTCGGATTGGTCATCCCACGTTGTTCCCGTGAGGAAGCCTGATGGTTCCCTTACGTTATGTATCGATTATCGTAAAGTTAACCAGGTCACCAAAACGCAGAATTTTTCAATGCCTAATCTTACCAATGCAGTTTACAAAGCGCACAATGTTCAGTATTTTACCAAATTAGACCTCGTCCGAGGGTACTAAAAGGTACCTTTGGATGAGGCTAGTCGACCTATTACCGCCTTCAGTACTACCAGAAATCATTTTCAGTTTAAGAGACTTAGTTTTGGCCTTAAAAATTCTGGAAGTTCATTTCAAAAGACCATGCAACAAATCTTGTCACCTTTTGCATCTCATAACATCATCATTTACATTGATGATATTTTGATTTCATCTGAGAGTTTCAATCAACATCTTTCCCTCGTTTCATAAGTGTTATCCACTTTGTTTGCAAATAACATGAAGATAAAGGTAAAGAAGTGCCAGTTTTTCCAACGGGAGGTGACTTTCCTGGGCCTGATAATCAATACAGATGGCATTCGTAAGTGTCCTGAATACGTTGACATGGTTAAGAACTTCCCAAAACCAACTACAGTTAGTCAACTGCGTCAATTTTTCGGGTTAGTTAACTTTCAACTCAAATTCATTCCTAATTGTTCTGTAATAGCCAAGCCATTATTCTGCATCACTGGTGGTCCCAAACGTAAAGTTATTCAGTGGACTGAAGAGCAAACTCGGGCCTTTGAAAAATTGAAAGAGCTGATATCCGAAGAGGTTACTTTATCTTGTCCTGATAATAGCGAGGGTGCTCTAGAACTGGAACTTTTTGTAGATGCCTCGGGGTATGGTTCTGGGGCGTGTTTGGTCCAGCGGCAGGAGGATAGGTATAGGACGATAGCCTATGCCTCTATGACCTTTTCCCAAGCGCAGGTTGGCTATTCAACCATAGAAAGGGAATTGACTGCTATAAGGTGGTGCGCTCACACCTTCAGAGCGTTTGTTTATGGTGTCAAATTTGTGCTGTATACTGATCATAAACCTCTGATCTGCATGCACAATATGTCCCCTCATAATTCGCGTATTCAGCGAACGTTGGAGGAATTCTCAGAATATAGTTTTGAGATCAAGTATCGGCCAGGTGCTCGGAATCAGGCGGCAGATTTTTTGTCGCGTATGAGCGAGCCAATTGACTATGAACCCAACTCCGATGGTTCCTTTAAACAATTGCCTGTTGGTTTCCAGTATATAGAGAAAGTTGAAGGTGGAGGAAATTCCTTATTTGAAGCATTGTATTTGTTTGTTAAATATGAGTAAGATGACTGAGTAAAGGATTTTCCCACCTCACCTGTCGAATTACGCAAATGTTTAGTGGAAGAACTCATCCGTAATCCACAACGGTATAAAATTGTCTCGAAATCTGATCAAAATTGTTGAAACTTATGTTACATAGGGGACAGCAACCTTGTTCTGAGGTTTTGCTAGCAGCTTGTTTCATGTTTAACCTTGAAATAATTGTTTTCCATGGGCCTGATACCCCTGTTTGTTATAGATCGGATGAATTTTCTCGAGTTCTCAGAGTGTACTTGTAGCGTATTTCGTTGATCCACTATAACTCCATTTATCAGAAGAAAAACAAACTAGATGAGACTGCACCTGTGAGTACCAAGGCTTTGAATGTGGTATCAGATGTACAAGACGACTGTGAGCTGAGTTCGGTGGGGGAATTGACTTCTGCAAATTCAGATGATTCTGATGGTCCTATTATGTGTAATCTGCAAGCTTTACAATGTGCCGAGTATTCCAATGTCAGGTAGTGTGGTACGGTATGGAAATCATACCGCTTCTCCCGCTACACCGTCATCACTAGACTTGCCTCGGCCGATTTTGACGTAGTCATGCCGATGGATTAATGGCTAAGAGTAAGAGAAGTGTAATTGTAAGACATCTTGATGATTCTATTTATAGTAGTGATCAAGATTACATCAAAGCGGATATTGAAACCGTAACTCATGGATGAAAATCTTCCACTACCGGCCTTCCACTACCGGTACTATTGTTACTCACACCCATCGCACCCATGCAGATCCGGACAATTCTGATAGTGAGACAGCCTCAGAGAGTGAGGACCACTTGCTAAATGATTCTTTAAATGAACACTCCTGTATTACAAAGCCTAACCAAGGACAGCGAAAGCAGCAAGACAGAAGTAAGAATGGTCAACGGAAGACAAAACAGCGTTATCTTCCTCCTAGAGGTGATAGGGCTACTGAATAAGACTGATATTGAGATGAGGATTGCTGTGGGCTCCAAACGTGGTCTTAATCCGTAACGGATATGGAACACGGCCTGAATGTAAAATTTGTATGTGATTTCTACGACTTAAGGGCCCTAGAGAGCCTTCCTAAGCAGTCTCTCAGGGTACTCCACTTAAATATACGTTCAGTAAACAAGCACTTTGATGAATTCTTAGCTCTTGTTCAATCCTCTTCCATCTCCTTTTCTGTAATAATCTCAACGACCTGGATTAATAGCGAGCAGGCGCTGCCGGTAGTGCCAGGATACAAGCCCTACTATTCGTCGCGTTGGGGAAGGAGAGGCGGTGGGGTGCTACTACTCATCAACAATGAAATCCCTGCCCCTCTCGTCAGTGCACTTACCGTCAACAACGATAACTTTGGAAATACAAAGGGAAACAATTCTATTTCGCCGGAGTCTACCGTTCCATGAGTAGGTCTCTAGCGGCCTTCAACAACAGTTTCTTTGATAATTTTCTTCGGCTGCTGCCACCGCGGCGTATGGGACTGTTGCTGGTAATTTCAATGTGGACCTGGGCCACCCGAATCCTTCTAACGATTGTCAGACATTTGCTCTTGAAATGGGATCACTTCAGCTGTCGTCCGTCATTACATTGCCAACACGTATCACTGATAGTTCTTGTACATTTATTGATCATATTTGGACTAATGTGAACTGTGAGTGTAGGTCGGGTGTTGTACTAGCTGAAATAAGGTATCCCAATCCAGTTTTTGCTATATGGCCTGATTTATTCGACTCTGAGACGGAGCAGACGTTGGTACAGTTTAGGGATCATTGTCCAGCAGCACTCTCTAAATTTCAGCGTGTCGTTGATAACATTGAATCTAATTATGGTTGTGGCACTGCTGGCGGGGTAGATGTGCACGCACATTGCACTGGTTTTAGTAATAGTCTGCACACACTATATAACAAGCACTGCTCTATCAAGGAGAAGAATGTCACTGAAGCGCAAACTGTGCCCATGGCTTACTGACACCTTATTTCGAAGCATACACAACAGGCACGAGCGTTACAGACAATATAGAGCGGGATACTGTAGCTATGACAAGTACAAACGATATCGTAATAAGGTTACAAACGAGATGAGATACGGCAAGCGAAGAAATCATACTATTATAGGAAATTTTCAGCGAGCAGTGAAAATACAAAAAATACATGGAAGTTAAGTAGGTCTGTACTGGCTCAAACGTCCAAGAAAAAGGCTTGCGTCGTAGAGCTTCTGCACGAGGGTCAGCTCATTACTGGCAGACGGCAAGTTGCAGATTTATTCAACATTTATTTTACTAAAGTAGCTGGCGACCTCGACAGCACAATTCCGCGCGCATCAAGGGATCCAATAGAGTATATTGGCAGGCAGGTTAGCTCATTTGTGTATCTGCCAACCGATACAGAGGAAGTTAATAGTACAATACAGTCGTTTCCAAACAAGGCATCAGGCCTAAACTCTATACCTGTTTTATATATTAACTCGTTGCTGATGCTATATCACCTGTTTCAGTAATTCTAATTAATAGATCATTCCGTGAAGGAGTCTACCCTGACCTTCTGAAGATTGCACGCATTACTCCAGTATACAAAAAAGATAACAAAAATCAGCTTGGCAATTATCGTCCCATATCTACTTTACTTTTCACTAAAAAACAAAGCACCAATGTGACGGTTACTAACGTTATCATAGCTGGTAATATAGTCTGAGGAAGGTGAAATAAACAGGCTCATGACTAAAACTTATTAAAATTAGACGTTTCGGGAACTGATCCCATCATCAGTATATCTGAAACAGAGACAAAACGATCTTTATTCGTACTATGTAAGTACAAAATTCACAAAAACAATGACAACTAATTAAAATGAATAAGAAAGTAAAATCTAGCTTTTTGCGATAAATAGGGGATGGGAACTATTTTGGTTATTAAGAGGTGGTTTTTCTTTTTAAAATGTACAAGGACTCTAAAATTCTCAGG